>RCUC01104878.1:0-10855 GCA_003697995.1 Taxidea taxus jeffersonii
GGGAGCGGTTAATCATACACTTGCCTAGAACCAGACTCGAAGGCCTTGATGCCCACTGGGGTTTAGAAAACCTCTTCATGTGTGCACATGGCTTTCCGTCCAGCTGCATGGGTTGGTCACAGTCCCTGCAGCCTGGTCCTGCGTCAGCATCATCTCAGGGCACGGAAGCCCAGCCATCCTCAGGCCAAGAAGAGGGGGGAGCCTCTGACATGGCTCCTGCTGATGGCCACCCAGCTCCGCACATTCCGCTGCCTGCTGGTGTGCTCGCGGGTCCCACACTAGGTTTCCTGGGAAGGCCCGCGAGATGGGCGCCCTGCCTTGATCATTGTCAAGCTCATGTAAACACTCGGAGCCCCCCTGGAGGCCCGCATGTCAAGGGACCTCTTGATGACCTCCAGCAAGTTTATATTCGTTGGGAGATAGAAATCTGGCTGAAAAGTGGCTGAGACGGCTTCCACGTTGCTCAAGAATTTTGCAGGACCTCTGTGCTGAATGGAAGCTAATCACTTCAATTCTTTTTATAGAAATCCTCCCATTTTTCAGGTTTCCTGTTTGGGATCTTGAAATTATAGACCCATCACTGCTCAGCCTGTGCAGAACATGAAGCTATGATCTCCTTAAACTAAGCAAAGCATCAAGACAAAGGTAAAGGGACTATAGACGCCTCTGCTTCTGTATTTAGAGTTAACATCTGAAGGGACCTGAATTTCTAGCTGGCCTCCATCTGGCCCAGCTGGTTTCTTATTCTGGACCATTTCAGCCTGCTGCTGGCTTCACCGGGCCTTTGTCCGAAGACATGTCCCGGCCCTTGTCTTGGGCCAAGGAAGCCACCATGTGCTCTTGAGCTCTCTCCGGAGGTCCCAGAGATGGGTGGCATTGTTAGAGGGTCTCACAACATCGTCCCAGCTCAGCCGCCCAATTCCTGTTGTGTCATTGTTTGAACAATTGGTGAGTGAGTAGGGACAGGTCCCCGGGATGGGCCTGGATGTCTGGTGTCACATACGGGGCTCCCGTAGCTCACAGAGCTCTGCTTGGCCACACTGGCCCATCTTTTAGGGTTTCTAGACCCAGTTCCAACATGGAGGGAACATTCCACACACACAGGCACCAGTGGGATGTCCCAGAATTCAACTCGATTCTGACGTGATCTACCCAGATCAGATCCCATCGGCTAAGGGTGTAGTCCTACGAGACTGTGCCCTCATCTCCTACTGCGGACACTGGTCTCAAGTCCCAGATGGTTAGCTAGGCTATTGATGGCTTCTGATGGCTGTGGATCAAAGGTTCCAACAACCTCCTCCTTAGGTCCTATTGATTTGCTAGAGCAGCTGACAAAATTCAGAAAAACACTACTTTAGTTTTCCCAGCTTATTAAAGAATATAATAAAGAACACAAGTCCACAGTCAGATGAACAGACGCATGGGGAAAGTCCCAAACAAAGGAGCTTGTGTGGTAGAGGGGCTTGGGGGTTGGCTCCGTGGCACGGGGAGGGATTCTGGTTCTCCAAGAGTGAAAACTCTCCAGGGAAAGGATCCCAAAGCTGTCCTTGTAGGTTTGTATGGAGTGTGCATTACATAGTTTTGATTGACTAAGTCACTGGCCATTGGCTGATTCAACCCCTGGTCTTTCTTCCCTCCTCAGAGGTCTTGGTGGGACTGGAAATTCTGACCCTCTAGTCACAAGGTTGGCTCCATTGGCAACCAGCCCCCACCCTTAGGTGCTTTCTAAAAGCCATCTCATTAACATAACAAAAGACACCTAGATCACTTTCAACACTTAGGAAATTCCAAGGGTTAGGGGAGCTATGAGCTTGGGACGGTGGACAAAGACTAAATATATATAATATGAATCACACATCATAGCACAACAGAGACAAAAAACCTGGGTATTCATTCTGATGGATGCAGACAGCAGCCTGGGTGGGGGGTTGGTGGCAAGAACAGCAGGACAGGCCTCAAAGACCATAGGGGTGGTCTGAGATCTACCGCTAACTACTGTGTCACCTAGAGTCACCTAGAGCTGGCCCTCCAGCTCACAGTCTACGAATTTATCTCAAACGGATGTTTGACCACCACATTCAATTTCCCTTTATCTCTGAGCAAGACAAGGTCGCACTGATGCCCAAAAGATATCGGTTCAGTCAAGGTCTGACATGTTGATACCATGCAGAAGGGGATCCCATGAAAGGAACTGAAAAACAGGTATGCAGAGCGAGAAGAGGACTAATGGGAAATTGGCAGGAAACGTGAACCCCCAAATATACACACAGTCATGGAAAAATAGAGAATGGGGTCGTTCTTGCTTTAGTTTTCAGAGTGACTTCCATCCAGCTTTTCTCAAGTTTCAGCAGCATGATAGGACATGGTGACCCACAGCCGCCCACCCGTCTCCCGCAGTGCAACAGCATCTTCTGGGATTGTAGGGTAAGAATCAAGCTGGTGCTCATGCACCAGGCAACACTCTTGTTTGTATACCTTGCAGGCATTTGCTAAGGATGAATTAGGTATCTTCAAACCTCTCAAATTTCTCAGGAGAATTAAAGGCAATTTGATTGCATTTCTACAGTCCTAACCTCCAATGCATCCAAACCTCTTATGAAATAAAGATAATTTTAAAAATTATCTTTATTAATTAATTCGTATGTTCCATAGGAGTGATGCTAGATTATCATTCCGATTCCATTTTACAGGTGGGGAGACTGAGTCACAGAAACCCTACGCAAGTTGTCCAGCCGGCCTGAGAAGTGCCCTACAGAGACCTCAGACTTCTGATGTTCCTTCCTTGTGTTCAAATCACTGGAAACCGGATTTTTCAGACAAAGCATTCATTGCAAGCTGCTCTATGTCATTGCCCAGTGGAAAGTGGAAAGATGAAACCAGGACACAGAGTATGTATTAAATTTTAACCAACTAAAAAAAAAAAAAAAAGGAAGAAAGGAAGACTTCATCCAAACTAATAAAATTTTCGAGCAACTCTCCCCAGGATGACATGCCGGTGTTTACTTAAGTTGCTGAGAGCTAGCTGAGACCTTGAAATGGTGGAAAAGGGGGACAGTCTGCACTTGGTGAAAGAGTCCCATGGAGCCTCAAATCCAATTTGAACTTGGGAAACATTTATATAATTGTCTTATTCAGCATCTCCATGGTGTGGGAGTGACTGAGCAAGAGAATGTCCCCAGTGCCACAGCCTTTTAAACCGTAATGTGTACCCATTAAAGGCCTGGGTCTTTGTCATTCTGTTGGCATAATGGTGGCCAGTGAGAGTGGGAAAAAGCACACAAGCAGGTGCACGGGCTATACAACTTCTGTTGGGAAAAGAAGCCCTCTCCTTCCAGAGAAGGGCCAAGGTCCATGCAGATACACGCCCCACCCACGCTCTGGGCAAGGTTGGTGGCCAGGTCCAGCTGTTTAAGGTTGACTTCACACCCATGGGACTGACCTCTGGCCAGAGGTCTAGATGAACGGGACTATGCCATCTGGGTGGCCCAGCATATGTACATAGATATAGGCAGATGCGGTCAAATGCACTGACCTTTGCACGGGGATCACCGTTTACAGAAGGCATTCCCATATTCTCTTATGTATTGCTCTCAACTCTACGTGCCAGGCATCCTGAAATACGCTGCTCCTGTGTGACTGTGCTTAATCCTTTCAAATAGTCCTATGATGTGCACGTGATTGAAATCCCCATTTTACAGAAGGGAAAACTGAGACTTGGTGATAAAAAAAATTGTTCCAGGTCACTTAACTACTGAGTATTGCAGATAGACCTGAAGCCAGCAGGGTCAACCCCAAAGCCTGTATTCATAACCATCGAGTTATTTATCCTTCTCTCTGTAAGGAAATTGAGATCCAGAGAATATTCTGGGGGTAAGTAGGATAACGCAGATGTAGACTCCATCTTCCTGCCTCAGCTGCTTCTTGTAACCCCACCATTCTTGGCATGGTGCTGTGTGCATTGTTAATATGGGCCAAACAGATAGGGTACTAGCCATCCACCAGGCTGTCCTCTCCAGCAACGCCGCCTGGACTCTGTCCCCCACAAAGCAGCCTCAGCAGCCCTCCTAACTCAGAGCACATCACCACAGCTCCTCTGACCACAGGCCAATTGCTACTGACCCGTGACAACATTGCTCTTTTCATTGGCAGGTGCTGTGCTCCCAGACTTTCACTCCAACGTGACTTTGGCTGTTGGTTTCCCAAGTTGGAAGTGGCCACTGAATTGCCACTGAAAACCAGAGCAAACTGGACAAGCTCTTACATCCCATTGATTACATCAGATAGGAAATAGAATTAATATTTCAAGTCATATCTTTTTTTTAATTTACAAATATTTGTTTTTATTTCCTATTACGTGTGGGCAGTCTTAAGTACTAGAATTCTTATGTAGATGAGTTTATTTGTTAATTCCATCAATATTTATTGAAGACCTACTATGTGCCAGATATGATTTTAGAGGTTGGAGATAGAGAATGAAAAAAAGAACAACAACAAAACTCAACAGAATTCCTTGCCTTCAAGGAGCTTGTATTGAGAGGGCAATTAAAAGAAGGCAATTAGGGGCACTTGGGTGGCTCAGTGGGTTAAAGCCTCTGCCTTCGGCTCAGGTCATGATCTCAGGGTCCTGGGACTGAGCCCCGCATTGGGCTCTCTGCTCAGCAGGGAGCCTGCTTCCCTTCCTCTCTCTCTGCCTGCCTCTCTGACTACTTGTGATCTCTCTCTGTCAAATAAATAAATAAATAAATAAATAAAATATTTTTTAAAAGGAGAGAGAAGGCAATTAACCAATTAAGAAGTGAATATACAAAAAAAGAAATTAATATATGGTGTGTCAGGAGGAAATGAATGATACAAGGAAATATAATGGTGAAGGGGAGAGACAGAAATAGAATTTTGGGGGAGGCCTCTGTGAGAGGGAAAAAATCTAGTAGGGGTAGCTGCCCAGAGGCTTGAAGGAGATGAAGGGAGAGTAGCAGATATTTGTGGGAAGAATATTCCAGGCAGAGCAGCAGGAAGGCAAAGTCTGTGAAGGGGGGCCTGCTTGCCATGTTTGATGATGGCCAGGGTGGTGGGGATGGCTGGAGCTGTGGGATCAGAGGGAGGACGGAGAGGCTCGAATCTGTGGTCCCTAGTGCAGGGATGGGGGAGGGAGGATTGGAGGAAGACATTAGAAGGTATAAACTTCCCATTATAGGATAAGTAAGTCCCAGGGATGTCATGTACAATATGGTGACTGTGACCGTAGTTAACAGCACCTCATGCTATATCTGGAAGTTGCTAAGAGTAAAATCTTATAAAAAAAAAAGTTCTCATCACAAGGAAACACCATTTCTTTCTTCTTCCTCTTCTCTTTCTCCTTCTTCCTCTTCTCCTTCTGCTTCTAATAAGCTACACACCCAATGTGGGGCTTGAACTCAGGACCCTAAGATCCAGAGTCACACATTCTACGGACTGAACCTGCCAGGTGCCCCCATTTGTTTTCGTTTCTTTTCTCTCTTTACCGCTTTTGTATTTATATGAGGAGATGGATGTTAGCCAAATTCACTGTGGTGGTTGTTTCGCGATATACGTAAGTTCGGCTCTCGTGTTGGACACCTTACATTTACACAGCACCGTACATCAATTCTATTCCAATAGAACGGAAAGAGGAAAAAAAAAATGACTCCAGAAATCTCTCAAGGGAACAGACTTAGAGCTTTGTCCTTTTTATTGAGTTTAGAACTTGTTTGAGCTGACCACAAGGTGTTCAGACACAATAGCATCTGTGATGTGGGAAAAACAAATGCAAGAAGGATTTACCCTCAGTTTACAAGGTGGCCCATTGTTCTTTCTGGGTCTTCGGCTCAGAGTTCAAGGCCACCTGGCCCTGGAGTACTACCAACTCAGACATCCCTTTTTCCTGTCACAACCTTTCCCTTCAAATTGATTACAGTTTTATTGGAGGAAAGCCCAAGAAATACTGGCTTATTTTCCCTTTAACATTATGGTCGCAATCGCCAACCTAGCAGGTAGGCTTCAAAATACAGACAACTTTGTTTTATTTATTTATTTTTTTAAAGGATTTTATTTATTTATTTGTTAGAGAGAGAGAGAGCGAGCACAGGCAGATAGAGAGGCAGGCAGAGGCAGAGGGAGAAGCAGGCTCCCTGCCGAGCAAGGAGCCCAATGTGGGACTCAATCCCAGGATGCCGGGATCATGACCTGAGCCAAAGGCAGCCGCTTAACCAACTGAGCCACCCAGGCATCCCTGGTTTCACAATTTATTAGCTCAAGTACCACCTACCAGGGATTCTGAGAAAGCCCATCCACCATTTTTCTTCAATGTACCCAAATGCTTTTGCTTCTAAAATAAACAAATCCTCCTTAGCAATACAGCAGTAAACAAACAAACAAACAAACAAATAAGTAAATAAATAAATTGATGCATCTTGTCACTTTCTCTTACATGGGGCACTTTCTTTCAAGAGACTTTAACGAAGTGTCTTAAAACAGATTTGAATATTTGAGTAGATTCTGTGGTCAGGGGCATGAGCTCTTGAAGAGCTTCTTCTACAAGGTGGTGGCAAATGCATTATCTGAGCTTAAGCCGCTGGCAAGGTAAGACAGAAGTTGAATGAGCTCTTAAGTATAGCTACCGTCACAAGGAAACTGGGAGGTTAAGCCTTTTTTGTTTTGCTTTGTTTTTTTTTTCCAATTTCCTCTTACTTATTTCAAAATCCTTGGTTACAGATGCAGCTTATGTGCCTGAGGAAGTTTTGTTTTCCTGTGCACCTTTGTGGAGCCACTGAATGTTCGATCATTTAACCAATAGACGTACTGAATCACTGCTCTACCTTCTTTACTCACTTGGGGATACTTCCCCTCCCAAACTGAGCATTAGCTTGGTTTATACAAAAAATTTCCACTGTAACCTTAATGTGTAGAATACGTAACACAAATCTTTACCTCTCTGTGTATGTGTGTTTTAAAAGGTAATACTTTTTGTGGGAAAAATGCCTATCAACAGTTATTTTGATTAATTTTGTTCCTTTATATTCATTTCAAGAAGTATCTTTTTTTCTTTTTTTTAATTGAAATACAGTTGGTATTTTATTACTTTCAGTTGCACAACATAATGATTTGTTATTTGTATATGTTGCAAATGATGACCAGAGTTAGTCTAATTAACATCCATCTTATAGTTTACAAAATGTTTTTTTCTTGCAATGAGAACTCCTCAGATCTGCTCTTAGCAAATTTCAAATACACAATGCGATATTAACTATGTCATCACCCTACTGTTTTTTACATCCCTAGGACTTATTTATTTTATAACCGGAAGTTTGGACCTTATGATCCCTTCTGCCATTTTGTTGCAGTGCTCCCTCTCAGAGTTGCCCCTTTCTTAGAGTTCGTGCTCTTGGCAAATATCCAGTCAGAGAGGAACCAACTCCTTTGCCTTCCCAAGCTCGTTGGTCCTTCTCTCTCTCTCCTTCCAGAGTTACTCCATCCACTCAAACAGGTCTCCTCTGGCTTTCCCAACTAATTTCACCTAAGCTTCTCCTGAAGGTGACTCACCTCTGTTCTCCTGCCATTTTTCGCTTCCTTTCGTTTACTTCCCTACTCCCCCCTTCTGTGCTCATTATCCTCCCTGCCACTGAAAAAATCATGTCTAGGGGGCCATTTTTTTCCCAGACAGATTGAAGAGACCCATGGGCTAGAGGCAGCATCACCTGAAACCAAAGCACCGCAAAAGTCTAGGTTAGAGTCAGCCTCTCTCAGTGCTGAGGCTGGTTCCTTCAGCCCCCACCATATCAGAACTGAATGCCTTCTCAAAATTCAACCCCACCTGGAGAGAAGTAGCTGGAAGCCGATCCAAGGACAAGCCACAGGTTTGCTCAGTACATGCAAGTCCTCTACTTTCCTTGTGCTCTTCTCTGACCTCAAGTATGAGCCGAAACAAGCAAAATGTGAGCACAGAGCTGGGATGTTGCCAACAACAACCATGTTGTACAAGGCCTGACAAAGGCCTGGCACTTTCTCCCGCCCTCCTCGCTCGTGGTACAAGACCAGTCATGAGCTTCTTCAGTCCTTTGTCAGCAGGCCTCCAGCTGTGGGCTGTGCCATGCTAATGAACACAGCACAACAAAGACATGATTTTTCACTCCGTACAAGGACAGAGGAAACTCGGCCAATTTTGCAGATATTTCAGCCAATTTCTCCTCCCACGTCCCACACCCAAGTACCTTGGTCCCTCTCCTCTGAAGCAGAATGGCTAGAGAAATTCTATGAGGCATGACAGAGTTGTTTACAAAAAAGAGAGAAAAATATGAAAAAATCTAAAAAACAAACAAAAAAACAAATCCTCACATAAAAAGTAACTTTTTAGCTGATTCATTATCTTCCTTGGGATTGACGTTGATCTGTTCACCAGCTGCCTTCTGTAAAGCACCTCCTCTACAGCCTGTGATTCCATCATTTTCCTGTTCCAAGATCTGCCATTGCTTCCCCGACAACTATATCCCGTCCTCTCTCATCCCCTTCCTTTCCTGGCTACCCACATACTTTCTGTTTTAGTGGCTTATCGTACTTCTTGTATTTCAGACCTCCTATCCGGGGATGCATCCTTTCCAGTTTGCTTTAGTGAGTGTCTGGGGGTGGCAAGTTGTCAGTTTGTGTTGATTTGTCTTTATTTTGCCCTTGTTTTGGAACAATTGATTTATTACATAACATTATGAGATGCTGGTATTTCCTTTCAGCACCGTGAAGCTATAATTTTATTGTTTTCTGGCTTTCGCTGTAATTGTTGAGAAGTCATTAATAAATCAGGTATGAGTCTACCACTCCTTTGAAGATAACACCTTCTTTTTTCTTTGTTTATTTCTGGCTGCTTTTAAAATCTGCTCTGTTTTGGGATTCGGTTCTTTCATGAGGCTGTGTGTGATATTGGCTTTCTTTTTTTCTCATCAGGTCTAGAATTAGTTGAGATACTTGCATTTGTGAACTACTATTCTTGAGCCTTTCTGGAAAATTCCCAGATGTTGTCTTTAGGAGCTTTGCTTTTTGTCCCACTGTCCGTCCCCTCTCTTTCTGGAATTCTGACTTGATGTCTATTAGACCTTTTCACCCTCTCTTCTGTAGGTCATGGCTCCTCATTTTTTAAGTGTCTTCTATTTTTTTTTATGCTGAATTCTGGTTAATTAATTCTATTGGTCTCTTGGTATACCAGTTGTCTCTTTATCTGGGTTTAATATGTTTTTATACACACCTATTACATTTTAACTTCTAATACTTAAAATTTTTCTAGAAGTCATATTTTTCAATCTCTTAAGTCTTTTAAAGTCCCCCCCCTTTTTTACATATATTTTAAGGCACATCTTTCACAATGTTAAATATGGTTGATTTAAAGGTCATATAGTTCACACACAATCGTTCTAACATATGAAGTCTTCACGCATCTGCTTCTGCTGATTCTCACTCATGGTAAATGGTTCTTCATTATCGTAAGCTTCTGGGTTCTGCGGAAAATGATGTTTGAAATCCCTGGAGAGTTAAACGGAAGGTGCCTTCTTCAAGAAAGGTTTACATTTGCTCTGCAGATGCCAAAAGGCATCTAAAAACACTCTAAATTAAATTCATAGCTTGAGGGTGTGGAGATAACACATACAATATGATTTGGGGCCGCAAGTACTTGGAGAAAACTGCTTACCACTACAACTTTCCAGAGTCTTTAAAAAAATGTTTTTTAGAAACCCCACTCTGGGGGCACCTGGGTGGCTCAGGGGGTTAACCTCTGCCTTCAGCTCAGGTCATGATCTCAGGGTCCTGGAATCGAGCCCCGCATTGGGCTCTCTGCTCAGCAGGGAGCCTGCTTCCTCCTCTCTCTCTGCCTGCTTCTCTGCCTACTTGTGATCTCTGCCTATCAAGTAAATAAAAAAATAAAATTTGAAAAAAAAAAAAAGAAACCCCACTTTGCTTTGTGCCAAGGATACTTTCCTTCTAGTCTTTAGGAATGAGAGTGTGGGGTAGTGTGGGAAATGTTGGTTTACCCTCATCCTAATTATGTCATACATTGTGTGCTTGGGCTTAGGTAGGAGGACCTTCTATTAGGCTCCAGCATTGGACCAAGATTTAGTTCATTTTCTCACAATCTGACCCCTTTCTTTTCTGTCTTGTTTGGTGCTCTTTCCACACTGGGCTGTCCTCTTTCTTGAATTTAGGATCTTGTTCCTGGCTGGCCTCTGAGGTGTCGGATGATAGAACTGAGAAGGACAAGATGTTACCTGCTGGCGGGATGAAACTTGACCAGTGGGAAATGAGAGATGGGAAGGAGCCCCACAGGCAAGTTCCTCTTTCTTCCTCTTCTACCTGGATGACAGCGGGGTGTGGGTCATCCTTGCAGCCCTTCCAACGATGCCCCCCACACCCCCACACTACTTATGCACATCTGCAGAGTAACCAGCTGGGTCCATCTCTAGCTGGTCGTGAGGCAGCAGCCAGCAGGGGAATGGGTTACATGGTGTTGCTGGACATCTCTGCTGGCCTCACTTTCACTGCCCTGGGCCTGCACCTACCAAGTCATCTTAGTGCTTCCCATGGCTCTGCTTCCCAGAGGAGCTTATCTGAGACAACTGCTTACACTGTGAAGCTCTAGGGGTTAAAGTCTGCCCCCTATACCTTATGAGAGCATCAGAATTAAGGCTCATGTTTCCCTGGGTTGGTAGATTACCTCAGAGCAAAAGTGACTCCATTGCTCTGCTTTCTTGTAAAGTTTGGCTATGTAATTTCTCATTATCTTTTTTTTTAAAGATTTTATTTATTTATTTATTTGATAGACAGAGATCACAAGTAGACAGGGAGGCAGAGAGAGAGAGAG
>RCUC01104881.1:0-13758 GCA_003697995.1 Taxidea taxus jeffersonii
TGACACTTCTGTAATATATACATTTTAAGAGCATATACTAAGTTATTCTGTGAAAACATAATTCAGAGGGAGTTGGGGGGAAAAACCCCACAAACCTTCAGTTTCTTACCCCAGTGCTTTGAAAAGCCTTTAACCTCTTTCTTTCCCTCTCAGTGCTGAGTTCAGATCTCTAAAGTTGGCGTACTTTGAACAAAACCCTCTAAATTGTGTCTCAGTTTACTGAGTTATCTAGAAGAAAAGTCAGTTAAATCTGTCTCTCCTCTTTACTCCCTGCTACTCCCCATCTCCTTCCCATTAGAGGTAAGTTATTTTATCGAAAGAATGTTTTCCTTCCTTTCCAGACATTTCTGAAAAGCATAAACAAGAACATAAATATTTATTGAAAAATTCAACAGTGGTTATTAGATATAGACTCAAAATTATTAAAATTGGAACTCCCTTGCGAATTTTAGTTAAGAGAAATCATGATAAATGAACCTCTGGACTAGTGTCTTTTCCCGGGTTCCCCCTCATTAACATTTTGGTTTTAAACACTAAATTCAGAGGACGGATTCATAGAAATCCAAACAGCTAAACTGACTAAGTGTTGCAGAGGCTCCCAAGGCCCTAGTGCATTCCCTTATATTAATGTAAACCCAACTTGAATACATACATATATATATATATATATATATATATATATAAAATAGGCATATACTGTCTATTGCTTATTCTCCCATTTTAAAATGCAGAATGATTCTCCTCCCTCCCAACTGTATCCCCCCCAAGAGCATCACTTTGAAGGAATGATAAATGGCACCTTTATTACATTTCCTTATAGCAAAATAGTCATCATGTTTCTTAAAGAATATTATTTTGTATTAAAGAATATTATTTTCTAGACCAGTTTTCCCAGTTATTTTCAGGTTCTATAGCTAATCCTGGATTTAACTTAAAGAGAGGTGAAAATTGACATATTTTTAGTTAATAGTCTAAACATGTCAGTTTAAGTGAGGTTCAGAGAACCAAGGTATGTATTATGCTTCTTGGGTGGAGAAAGGGAGCTGATAACAGATTTCAGGTGCTTACAGGAAGAAGGCTGCTTCAGGCATGCACATACAGGTCGAATACTATGAGTTAGTGGTGCCAGTGCCAAAATGCACTGGAAAAATTTGATAATATTTTTATTAAAAGCAGCGGAAAGAAAACATGCAAAATGTGATACACTGAAGAAGGCTTTTTTTCCTTCTCATAAAAGGGTATAAAATGAGAATACATTAATGGGAAGACTCCAGACAACTTAGAAATAAATTATGGAACTACACGGTTAGGTTCATTTTAACTCTCATCTGAAAATTTATTTCCTATCATTTCTTTGGCTTCTCTCCCTTCTTTTCTTTATCTGTGAAGCACCATGTTTTCTCTGGTTTCTTTGCAAAAACTGATTCAATAGTCTCTCTCCAAAGAACATTCTATGACTCTAAAAGCACATGAGGAGTTCATAATAATAATAATTTTAATAAATCAGTACTCAATTTGAGAGGAAATCCAGGGACAATTTCTGGGTAAAGTAAAATCTTTGAAAACTGGGAGAGGAATTTTTATTTGGCTTAATTAAGATAGAGTTTCGTGTTTATGGTTCATTGACATAGAGGTAAAAGATTGATGTTAGTTGTCTTTGTTCTGTTTGTGTGTGTGTGTGTGTATCTGTGTGTGTACATTATAAGGCATTACTCTGCTAAACTGCCTGAGTCTTTAGCTCACTTGGTCCTCTACAATCTAAGAAGGGATATACCATAGGAGTGCACTCATTTAAATGTCTTTATCTGATTAGAGATAGGAACTTCCAAATCGATTTTTTCCAATCCTTGTGCTGAATATTACATTGTTTATCTCCTTCACTCAAAATGCATACAATACATAGTAACAACATCATGAAGTTCTTTTTTTTCAAAGCTATGATTGTATATCTCCCGTGAAGTGAGGCTTAGGAGACCTTCTTCACACTAATCTCAACAAACTGCTGTCCTTATACCAATTGCTCTCTTTCTTGCACTTGCAGAATCACAGCTGGGTCTCCTTATGAAAAGAGAGCACATAATAATTGCACTAAATATGCATTAAATTACTTTGCAAAATGATAGTGGCATCCATTATAAAGCCTGCGTTTGAGAAGTTTAATCAGCTATTTAAATTTTCATCAGGATGCAAGTCGACATGTGAATTCTTGGCCAAAGGCATTCTGTTTACCACATAAATATTTGTTGATTAAGAAAAGCAAGGACCCTACACTCTCCTAGGGTTTCAGAGGCACACGAGCATTTCTCAGGAGCAATAAATAAAAACATGAAATTTTTAAAAATCAGACTTGAATTTTGATACATTGTTTAGTTGGCAACTACATTTCCTATGAATAATATGCCACTTCACAGTGATTTAATATTAATATTCCTCAGGAAATCAAGTTTAGGAGAGTGGAATTAGAGAACATAGAAATGCTAGCAATTGTATTTTTTAAGAACAAAGCTAATAAACGCAAAGCAAACTATTTGCTGATTATATCACAAGGTTTTAGTTTAGTTTTTTTCTATGTTAAATCTTTTGTACATCAGAGCACGTATATCAAAATAGAAAGGAATGGCGTATTTGAGGTTGTGGTATTTTATTTTCTCATTTTTCCCCACATGTACTTGATCTGAGTTACATTCAGCGTATGGCTCTACATTGATTAGCTTCAGAAAACAGAGCTGGTACATTTTCTCTCTGCTGGGCTCCACAGAAGGGATCAAGGGGAAAGTGACTTCTTGTCTTCATCACAGCGAGTGCTCCATTTATGGAGCCCTGGGTATCACACCAGTGCTGGGAGGAAGAGCAAGAGGAAGTGAAAGAAGAAGGGTTAAAAGGGAGCTGGGGTTGCCTTGAACTTGGCTCAGATTTTCGGGTTCCTAGATAACTACGTAAGAAGTTTTAAACTTTTCCTGGTATAATTTATTACTCTGAAGTGAGGGACAGGAGTGGTGATTATCCA
Organism: Taxidea taxus jeffersonii; assembly: GCA_003697995.1. Lineage (NCBI taxonomy): Eukaryota > Metazoa > Chordata > Mammalia > Carnivora > Mustelidae > Taxidea > Taxidea taxus. Next base: position 3,008 of record RCUC01104881.1, read on the forward strand.
TAGAATATATAAATGGGGCTGCCCAATTGGAAAAAGAGAGAGAGAGAGAGAGCAAGCAACATATTTGAACATTGTGGTTTTGTACTTTGAATGAGAGTTTGTAATTTTCAGTTGTTACTGCACTTCTAATATCTAGCAATTACTATGTACTGTGCCAGGTCTAAAATGGTAAAACTGAAAAAGGCAGTAGAGAATTATTTAGGTAAATCTCTCTTTCCCTTTGTAAGAGATAGTTTAAAGTATAAATGTGCATCCTCACAGAAATCACATAGTATTTTTGTCTGTTCTATTTTATTGTATCCTCCAGAATTTAAGTTCAATGATAAAAGGGACTTTTCTACTTTGTCACGGAACTTATTTCTGTAACCTAGAATGGTGTCTGGAACATAGCGGGCACACACAAGTATTTATTGAATGGCAGAGTGAATGAAGGAATGAATGTGTGCTTAGGAGTCTAAAGAAATAAAATCACACATTTTTTTAAGCCAGAAAACATACTGCATTTGTAGGGGCTTTCCCTACAAATAGGGGCTTTTCAGTAGCAAAACTACTGAAAACTAGCAGTAGCAAAACTACTGAATTCCATTGTTAGGGCTACTGTTGCTAAGTGAGAGATTTGAGTGAAGAGGATACTGCTTATTATGTTTATGGATGGTTGCTTGATGCTCTTTCTTTGAAGACGTCACTACTACTAACAGGAATGGATATCTATATAATCGGAAGGAGTTTTTAAAATTATGACAGCCAATGCATTTTTCCATTATTTATACATAGAGACCCACCCTTGTTTTCTAAATGAAAATCTTTTGCGGGCATTGGCTAGCAAACTGCCAAAGCCTTGGCTCCAAAAGTCTAAAATGTTGGTCGATCTGCCATTGCTAACCAGGCATATGACCTAAGACAAATAACCTTGCTTCATCATGCGTGAATTTCTTCATCTAAGGACCACATATTAGGCTGTTCTGGGACGGCTTATTGGTACCTTCTAAAGTAATAATCTATGCATTTACAGTCTACGATCTACCTTGACTGCTGCTTGCAGTGTATAGTATGTGGCAATCTAACACTTCAGTGCATTTTAAAGGTATGTCTCCTGCTCCCTTCTGCTCTTAATGACTTACCATGGCCACAATTCTGTCCCTCCTGTACTGGGGAATAGACTTACGTAGAGCTTTCATGTCCTTGAGCAGTGTTTTGGGCACCCAGACTTCAATCACTGAGGCCAGCTTGTGAGACAAATCAACTATGGGACTAGTGACTGTCTTTCCATTTAGTGTCAGTAGGACTTGTAAGTCATGATAGTACTCAAGAAGATTCAAATAAGAAATCTCTACGTTCATCTCTCAAAGCTACATGGAACACAGGTTTCTATTTAACTGCTGTGGATGTGTGAGTGTGTGTGTGTAGTTGTTGAATGAATGTGTATATATGAGCCTTCACCAGCACAAAGAAGATATGATCCTGAGATAGAAAACCGTCAATCCTTTCATAAACAAAAACACTCTTATAAGCAAAATGAGAGCACAATTTTCAGAACAACAATAGTACCAATTAGTTCACAAAGTATCTCACTACTTGATGGGAAAAGATTAGCTCAGAAATCTAGTCCCTTCTCTAGGGTGATGAGAAGTTTTGTCTATTCACAGTATCTTTAATCCTACTATGCGCTTCTGGATACTTTAGAATAAGGGCTCTGCTACCCAAATCTTTCCTGATTTTGAGCCTCATTTTCTTTTTCTTCTTTCCATTCATTTCATCTTAATCATATACTTGTAAATCCTCTTAACATTTTCTCTTTTCTATGTATTTAATCAATTTTTCCCTAAGTATTTGAGAGATAATCATAAAAATTCTACTCATTTCAATAATTTTAAGTTAATCATACTGCACCCTTTCTCTCTCCCACCCTCCCTCCCTGTCTCTCTCTCTCCTTATCCTCCCTCCTTTTCTCATAATATTGAGTAGTGTGAGATTCCCCTGGCAAGGCTGTGAAGTTTATTTGGCTAATCTGAACAGCTGTTTATCTGATATTTGGAAGCTCACTGGAGCATATCCAGTTTTCAAGGTAAATAAATTTACCCCTTTCGCTCACAATTGTTAGACATTTTCAGTGTCCAAAATCAATATCTTTGCCTGCTCTTCTCATCCTGTCTTATAAACCCACCATCAACTACAAACTTTTATAGGTACGGAGTGTGTCAGCCTCCTGGGAAATAAATGGCAAAGAGATTAAAAATACTATCTCAGACTTTAGGGGAAAGAAAGATTATAAATATGAATATATATCTTAAAACCATACACTGGTAGAATATCCTAAATGTCAGGTAAATAAGGGAAATGATATTTCCTATAGGAGTTCAAAAGTCAAAGCTGGGGCAGGTAGGAAGCTCCATTGATTAGGGCAATTGTCCTCTATGTTTCAATCCCATATTTTGAGACCCAGTTGTTTGTGGAGTTGTTTGTGGAGACCCAGTTTGTTGTGTGATCTATGTGCCACCAAAGGAGCACAGATGGAATTCATAAATGGCAAGAACATCTTGAAATGGCATGAGAAGTTCTGTTTTTATGTCCTTATTTTTCATGGGGGAGTCAGCTTTTTTCCTTATCATGGCTGAGGCTCCTGACTGCCAGTTGTCTGTCTTCTGTCTAAAAAACCTTTGGTGTTTTGCTTCCACTCTGACCTCAGCACCCCATTATCTGAGATCCTGTATTGTGAAACTGTGAATAAATTCTTGTCTTAAGTCTCGAGTTCCTGGTAATCAAGCCTTTAGTGGGCTACTGTGATTGAGTCCCTACCTATTACCCCAGGCCTCCCAGAGAACTAATATTCTGTCTTTGAGCCAACTTCTCAGAACTGGTTTTCCAATATCTGTTGCAAGATTTCTAAATGCTAGTTATTTATCTCCCTGTTTTGTTGTGGTTTTTTTTTTGTTTTTTGCTATCACTAAATGTCCTAACTTAAATGGATGCCTTGAATTTCAGACAGGGAGAGAATCTTAGACTAGTCATGTTTTAATCCTATGTGTTTTTCTCCCTGATTAACTCATCTCCAAATTTCATAACTGTCCTCAGACCCACGATCTCATGCTTTAAGTTACTAATATTCTTAATTCCTGCCATTGTTGTCCAAACTTTCAGGACCGAACACTTGCCTAGCCCTTGACAGGAATTATGTATAATCCTGAATTTTTTAATAGCTCTCAAATTTGAGCAAAGTCTTAAAAGACCTAATACAAATTGATATGGGTATTAGGGAATTATTGAGAAATAGAGAAAACATCCTGGTAAGAGGTAAGAAACTAATTTAAGTCAAAGTAGAGAGGTTGAACTCCTCTAGCAAGTTTAGGGAGGAAGAAGTAATTATGTGAAATAATAAATGTCCAAATTTAAATAGTGGCTTTTTTATGAATAAAGAGTTTTGATACTTTTGTTTATAGTATCTTCTAAAATGGAACTTCTAGATTTTAAAAATTTTGCAAAATCATTAGAGCTCCTTGGTAATGTTGGTTTCTCTGAATCATTATTTACAGCTTTTATTGAGTTTCTATCTGAAGATGATTCAAAACTAGGTGTATCTTTTATGCAAGAATAATCTTCATGGTGCTTTAGTGTCCAATGGCTTCTTACACTGTTTTCACCATCACATTATAATATTTTGTAGCCACCATATGGTGATAGAATACCAAGATTTCAAACTAAATCTTGTTTTTTCTAAATAATATGCATTGTTAATCTGTAATTATCATACTAATAATTTTCTACAATGCTATAAAATATGACCACAAAGAAACCATTTTATCTGGCAGTTTTATATTTCAAAATGTATATTTGTTATTTAAAATATGGATATTTTAATTTTGAGCTACCATGTCATGTGATGTTCTCATTTAATAAAATTATTAGTAAAAGCACAAGCCCTGACTTTTAATTTAGGGTGGGTTTAGCTTGTAATTTTTAAAGTACTTTTATGACCAAAAGCCATTTTTCAGTGATAATTAAAATTATATTAAGTGAAACTTGTAAAATGTAATACCATAAACTGTTACAGTGGTATTAATATGATAAATCTCAAAAGCAATGAATGTCATTAGCACTTTAAACACATGGAAAACAAACATAAAGGAAAATACAGACGAAATATAATGGTAGTCCTTAGAGTTTGAAATGATTAGTAGTAGTGGTTATTTATAAGTTTAGTATCTTCTGAAACTCTTGCAATGGTTTTAGAGGTTCCAAATCATGCTGCCTTATTTTATTAGAAGTGGAAGAATACAAAAATGATTTCATAAAAACATTTACCTTTGAAGAAAAATGCAGCTATGAATTGGTAAACTGAACCTTTACCTGCGAATAGAGAAGGAAAGAAAAAAATGTGGGGGAAACAGAGTAGGCCTTCAATAAATGTATATTAATTTTTCAAGTTTCCCACACATGCTTTAGACTACCTTTAAACCCCTCTAGGAATTCCATTATAAGTCCACCTTGGATATTATAGTCCAAAGAACCCATAAAACATGAGGACAACGCTGAAGTCCTTTGAGACCTAGACTGTCCTTTGAAGAGAAAGAACTAAGGCACCAAGGTTAGTGTAGCAGCATAGATCAGAACCACATAAGGGTATCCTAAAATAGTCCACCTCTCCCTAGGGTCAGTAATGAGGTCCAGCCCCAAAAGAGATCACAACTCTAACATACTTGTGTTCACCAAATTGTGTCTAAGAAGGCCTTGAACATCATAGCTACAGAGCTTTATACACAAAATAATATTTTTTTCTCCTAAAATCAAAATGTCAGGTTATTTTTATATTATATCCTCACCCTCTTACAGATAACATTGACAAGGAATCAGTCATAATTTTAATGTCTGCTTAAAGCTAGGGAAAGAACAAATGCTTCCATTTGAGGCTAATCTGTTAAATTAAAATTTACCTTATTAATGTACAGTACCATATGTGTAATGCAAAAAACACAATAACAGATTTTCAAGTTGCAACTTCTTAATTTAGTCTGTCCTCGTATATTTCTTTCCCTTGAAAATTTGGTTCAAAAAGTACTTCATCAACACAGAGAATTTCAGTTTTAGTAGATGTAGATCTTGAAGCAATTTTGTGGTGGGGAATTAGGCAGGGAGTGACACTTGGGAGAGAAAAGGAGCCGGGAAAGAGCAGGGAGAGATCAGGGGTGGAGGATAGTCTGGTTGCCTCTCCTCAGTATCACAGTATAGTGTCCCAGGTTCTGAATAAGAAAAAAATGGTAACTCTTAGAAACATACTAGAATTATCCATAGTACCTTCAACTATGAAAAATAAATAATCTGGAACAGTGTCTTAGTCTACTCTGGATGTAATAACAAAATTCTATAGACTGGGGGGCTTAAACAACAGAAATTTACTTCTCACAGTTCTGGAGGTTGGGTAATACAAGATCAAGATGTCAGCCAATTAAGTTCCTGATGAAGACTTTCTTCCTGGCTTTCAGAAGACTATCTTCTTGCTGTACACTCACGTGGCAAGTATAGAGAGATAGAGAGTGGAGAAGAGGGGAAGAGGGAGAGGGAAAGGATGACTGAATTAAATTTATGTCTTGTCTTATAAGAGCACTGATTCCATTATGGGGGCTCCACCCTCATGACCTAATTACCTCCAAATACCCCATCTTCAAATACCATCACACAAGGGAGTAAGACTTGATATATGAATTTGGGGGTGGGAGTGGTGCATTCCAGTCTATAACAGACAGTGTAAGCTGCTGCTGCTTCTTTTTTTTTTTTGCCTTTTTTCCCTTGTTTATTTATTTATTTTTTGGTCAAGGGAGAAGATAAAAACAGAGATTGACTAGTCCATCAAATGTGGGATGCACCTACCACCACACTCCAGGAAGGGGGCATAATGATAGATAAAACAATGGTGGTCAGCAATGTGTGATAGAGGGTTTTGCAATGCTGACATAAGAGAGAAAGCAAATAACAAGTAACTCTAAACCTTCTCTGTTAGGTAGGAAGCTGTTAAAAAATGTCTGAGGTTTTCACTGAGTCTGGTCCAAATCTTTTGCTGTGTTCTAATTTATCCTGGCTTTGATTAGGTTCACAGATGAAGCTAGTCTTAAATAACACTGTCTTTGGTCTTTGGGGCATATTCAAAATGTGGGAGTTAGGCCTTGATAAGATCTACTTTTCTGTAATACACTGAAAAAGTTACAAGATTACCCCAGTTTTGTTGTTGTCATTACCTTTCCCCCCTTAATCTCATGTAACAAGTATACAAACTATTTTGGTTTTCTTGGATCTCTGGAAGCAGAACACAACAATTTAGGTCATAAGAGTAGAAGGATACCAAAATTTTATAAAATACCAGTCTCTTCTTCAGTAAATTTATAAAGTATAACAAAACAAAGACAATTTATAAGTCATTTACTAAAAAAATGGGGACAGAAGATCCTGAAGTAGCTCCAGAAAAGAAGGAACAGAAAATAGAAACTAAGTATTAGTTATTCATGTAAGGATATTTAATGCATTCTTGCTATTCTATTTAATCTACTATATTTTCCTTTTATTTTGGTTAATGTAAAAATATCTATAGAGCTTTCATGGGTCTCCTTATGTCATTAATTCCCTAAACCCATTTCTACCTCATCCTAAATTCCTCAGTAGTGATTTTTTTTTTTTTACAGCAGAATATTTCAAGAACATAGCAGAAGCTGGGGAAGGACTACTGGTTCACTCCTGGAGTGTAGTATTTAAGACTTAAAGAGACCCATACCCACACTCTGACTTCTTTCCCTGACTACGGGGAAGTAGTTAAACTGATCCATCTAAACTTTTTTCATATTATCCTTTCATATTTCTAAGAGGTGAATGGTCACATAGGGATCTGGGGAAGAGGTTTCTTTGGATCACACTGTTGACTGATTTTTCAGGAACATGGCATCCAGCCGACTGAAGTTATGCCCCATACAACAACATTCACTTGAGTTGGCATGTGTCAGATAATGATTAAAATAATAATAATTAATAATAATTAACAATAATAATTAAAAAATACATTGTGTCAATGTTCCTTGATATCTTCTTTTGGAGGAAGGATGCCCTTTGTTTCTTGACTTTGTCAAGTCTTGGGATTCTTTTTCACCTACTTCACTATGCTATAGCAGTTTAGAAAAATAGCATACATTCCACTTACTTTGTTATTCATAATGGTAAAGCATTATAGGAGCAGTGAACAGCTTGGTGTCAACCTTCTTCCTTAGCTCCATCCACCAGCCACCCTTATACCCATCTAGATGTGAGGAGGAGTTACTAATCTAGCTGGTCACATCTTTAAACCATACCCCTGGTGGACAGGGGCAACATGTGTTACAAATTCATTAACTCACATTTATTTTCTTCCTGCACCATGCTGAGTTCAGCTTTGAATAGGGAATTTTAAGCCCTGTTTTGCCTTGAGGGATAATCTGGCCATGAATAATAATAAATGTCTATGGAGCACTCCAAACCAGGTACTGGAGTAGCTCCCAGCTGCCATTCTTTTTGAGAATGTAGGGCAAAAAGCAGTATTTTTATAGCACGGCAACTTAGAAAGATACAGTGCTTTGATTTTCATTTTCTTTTATTTCTTTGTGTTTAAAGTCATGCGTTAGCCTACAATTCTGACTGTAACTATGAAGCAGAGCTCCCTGCCAACTCTTGCAGAATATTTACCCTGAACAAGAAATAAACTTCTATGGTTTTTAACCACTAAAAATTATCATGAATGCTATAGCGTAATCCTATCCTAATACAGACTTTCATGGTGTATATGTTTTACTGCTATTCAATTTTTCTTTCATATAATATGTTTCTCTTAGTTTTATCTTCAGTTATAGTATTAGTTATATTTCCAAACTCCTTCCCTATAACTGTTAGCAGATGATTTAAGATCTGGTTTCCAGTCATCTGGATTTCTCCCAGAAGTAAGGAGATTTGTATCTCTCATCAGATCCCAAGGTGACCCAGATTGTTATCTTTTGTTTCAACATAAAAGCCAGTCTTAGTCTTTTTGTATTCAAGCTGATTAGAATCATCCCCTCAAGCTTTAAAGAAATAACTATGCCCAACCCTTATCCAAAACAAATTCATGGGGTAAGAGGGGTGGATAGGCATGGATATTTAAAAAGCTGGTGCTTCTAGTGTGCAGTTAGAGTTGAGAATCCTCTTTTGGGAAGTGAAGGAAAGCTTTTATTACCCTGTCACCTGTCAGGGGAAAAAACCCTCCAGTTTTTGTGTTCTGGGAAATACTCTCTTAATTATAATCAATGAATGACACATATATTGCAGCCTTCCAGCAGATTGGAAATGATCAACACCATTTGAAGATCAATTTTATTATATTGTTTATTATATTATTTAATTGTTTATTTCTTATTTAATATCTATTTCCCTAACTAAAGTATAAGTTCCATGAAATCAAGGACTTCTCTGTCTTTACTTTGTGGAGTACGCTGTCTTATATTTCCAGAGCCTGGAACAGGGCCCAACACATAGTTGGTGCTCAATAAGTAATGGTTGAATGAATAAAATATCACTGGAAACAGAAGTAAGACATAAATAGGAACTCTGAAGAAAAAACTGTGAAATATGACAAAACCTTATATAATAAAAGATGAATAGTATAATAAAATGATGGTCAAAAGATGTGAGCAGGGCCATCTGGCTGGCTCAGTAGATTAAACACCTGACTCTTGCTTTCTTGCTGTCAGCTCAGGCCATGATCTCAGTGAGGTCCTGGGATGGAGCCCCACAGCAGGCTCCCTGCTCTGTTGTGAGTCTGCTTGTCTCCTTCTCCCTCTGCCCTTCCATATACTCACACACTCTCACTCTCTCAAATAAATCTTTAAAAAAAAAGAAAAGAAAAGAAAAGAAAAGATGTGAATAAACAATTGAGAGAAAAAATACAACAAACTTTCAAAGGAGCATATTAATTAACATATAATTTTTATCTATCAAATTGTCAAACATTACTTAAAGGTAACAGTTATACTGAGTAAGGTATAATTCAACAAGGACACTCAAACTCCAGCAGTTGCAGTGACAATTAAGATAGTTGGGAAAGCAATTGAGAGCTACCTAGAGAGAGCCCTGAGGATATTAATTCCTATTGACCAAGAAATCCCATTCATAGAATACATCTTGAGGAAATAAAAATCAATTATTTAGTCTAATATTTGCAGGCAAGAATATTTATTGTAGCATTTTCAAATAGTAAAGATGGGAAACAGCCTGTTTTTTGAAGAAAGAAATGTAAATTTATCACAATAAATCTTCATATGAGATACTATAATAAACCATTAAAACAAGTATTGACATTATTAATGACAGGAGAAATGCTCCCATTATAATGTTAAGGGAAATGAGCAGCATGATAAAATGTGAAACATTCTGCCTTTAAATATGTAGATGTGTGGGGCCCTTCAGTGGCTCAGTGGGTTAAGCCTCTGCCTTCTGCCCAGGTCATATGATCTCAGGGTCCTGGGATCAAGCACCACATTGGGCTCTCTGCTCAGCAGGGAGCCTTTCTCTCTGCCTGCCTCTCTGCCTACTTGTGATCTCTCTCTCTCTCTCTTTCTGTCAAATAAATAAATAAAATCTTTAAAAAAATATGTAAATGTGTAAAAGTTTCCTTTGGTGGCTAATTTGATTTCTAATTTTTATGTAGTTTGTTCTGTATTTTCAAAATTTTGATTTGATTATACCTTGTATAACTTGACCATTAACAATAACAGTTTGAAAAAAGTAGATTCTAATGTTAAGTACTATTCTAAGTGCTTTCCTTGTTAACCTATGATAGTAAGTAGGATTGTTTTCCTATTTTTTATGTGGGGATGTGTAGGCAAGTAATGAATCAGTGATTTTCCCAAGGTCACCCAAATCCCAAACACAAGAGTCCATGCTTCTACACTATCAAGGGGGGGCGGGGGTCAACATAGGAAATAGTTTTAAACTCTGAGGCAGTAAGCATTAAAGATTACATATTGGGCAGAGCAGACCCAAGGTCCGAAAGGATTAGAATTTTTTGACAGTAGAAGGCTTTTAGAGATCAAATCTAATCTTCTGTTTTTCTGATGCATAAAAATGTACATTGGTTTTGCTGAAAAATTATTTCATATATTATCCTTCTTCAAAGCAGAAGCCTACAGAGGTGACATGATCATGGTGACATCGTCAGGAAAAAGAGACTCAATTTGTTCCTTCTGACCACTTTCCCCTGCCACTACTGCGTATTGACTATTCCCTGACAATTTGCTAGGGATGAGGCTACTGATTCTATCCTGGGGAAGGTGCTTTGGAAGCAGCCCATGCACTCCTCAGTGAACCCTGAACCAAGGGTGCTAGTATGACTCCCTGACTCTGGCTGCTCCAAACTAGAAGAAGAAATGCCAATTTCTGTCCAGGGAATGCGTGTTTTTGCAGTGGGTGGGAGAGCTCCGCTTTACTAGCTAGTCTAAGGAAAGGCCTCCCCTGCTACCTGTGTTATCTCTCCACATTTCTTCTGTTAAGAGCATCAGAGAAAGCCTTAGGTAGAAGTGAAAGGGCCAGGTGAAGAATAAATCATATTTCTCAGGGGCAGGGGATTGGACAGACTACAGAATTTCTTGTCACAAGTTTTGTGAACACAGTGTTCCAGAGATTGTCACTCAAGGATTTTGCAAGGCAGAGGGTGGATGAACTATCACTTCAGGGCAGTCCTTTGCCCTTACTTCCAGTGCAAAAAAAAAAAA
>RCUC01104895.1:0-13091 GCA_003697995.1 Taxidea taxus jeffersonii
GTGTCCAAGTCTTCAAAGATGACTGCAGCAAAACTCAAAGCAGGAAAGAGGCACTTCAAACAGAGAAATGCTTCTAAGATGTTAAATCAGGAGTGACTAAAAGACCCAAATTACTTATGTAAAAATGAGGAGTAAAAGAAATTCTTAAATCAGATTTAAATAATCAAACGAAATATCCTTGGTTTGCTAATTTCCCTTACCCTGTCTTGGAAAAATTCTTTATTAAACAATGTTGAGACTCTAGGGGGATCTTGGGATAATCCTCAGATAAAAGGTTAACCGTCCTTCTTGTACTAAATGCTGGGTACAAAATGGCATTGCATATTTTCAAAGCCAACTGCTAAAAGCATTGTAACCTTCAGAAAGTGGAAGTTTTCACAATCATTATTTTTACACAGAAATCTGTTTATTAAACCAAACAAAACAGATAAAATTATACCAGCCCTCGATTTTTTTGAATTTTCATTTAAATAAGCAAACTCTAAATCCACACCTTAAAAGATGTTTGTGCATCTATGTATTTCCAAAATACTCATATTTCAATAAGTTTTTCACGTTATATTCACCAACAGTATCACAAAAGTTCTTTTTTTGTTTTTTTTTGTTTGTTTGTTTTGTTTACGTAACTGTCAGGAACAGTAATTCTAGAAACACTAGAAGAAAAAGCATAGCAATGTCCACAGTTACAAGAAAAAGTGCACATTACTTGGTCACAATCACAGTCATTACTTGAAAAACTATATGTAACAAGTACATAAGAAATATCACTGATGCCTTAAACTCATTATCAAAAACTGAATGACATGAGTTTTACATAAAATAAGGCAAATTCAGGAATGCACAAAGAATTTGTAATCCAACCAAAGCTGAACAACAGAAAGATAATTGTACAAGAAGCATAAACTGATGTACTTCTCCCTAAATATTTAAAAAATAGGCTTGCCTCAGTGCACAAAGAAAACACCATTCATGTGTATCCAACACTATAAAATAAGAAAGGGCAAAGTGTCAGGGGAGAGGAAGGGAAAGTTCATGGAAAAGCTGCAGCTGCGTCCACTGAGAGTTCTTTACATCACTGTTACCTAGAACTGCAAATTATACAAATCCTATCAGGAGAGGTAATGGTCTTTTTGGAAACTATTTCTGAAAGATAGAAAGAAAAACTACACACGAGTGCAAATTTTCAGATTGTCACTTGCAACCTCTTAACATTCAGCCATCTACATCCAACTGCTGCTGGAGGCATGCCCGGAACACAGCAGCGTCAATCCACGGTGAGCAGCTGTAAGGAACCAAGGTGTGATTTTTTTCAATGATATGTCTTTTAATATTAAAACATTCTGTGATGAAAACCTCTATTGCGAAACTGCGATGTTGAGAGGCATGACGAGCGTGAGTGCAGAAACGCAGGCTTCTCGTGGAAGTAGTTCCTGATGTGACAATTTAAAGAACGTAGCAAGGGTTTGTTTTCCAGCATTGTTATTTTTGTAGAAAGAATTTGGAAAGAGGAGAAGGCAAAGGGATGTGGAAAAGGTACTTACAGTAGTTTCTCAAAACAGTTTTCTTTTAGGACCTATGAAAAAGTTACCAAAGTAAAAATGACAATTTTGAATGAAAAGTTTTTGTCTTTTTATAAAAATTACATATATATTTTTTTAAAATACAAGATCCTTCTCAATGTTGTTATATCCTTTAGCAACAAGAAATTTGGCTTTTTTTTTTTTTTTGCCAGATACTGTAGCTTTCTGTCCAGTAAGTCAGTAGCAAATTCCACTAGTATTTCAGTTGGATCTTGAACTATTTTTTATACCACAAATTTCTTCTGTTTTATCCTTGAATTAAGAATATACAGCCTTTTTTTCCTTTTTTTTTTTTTTTTTTTTTGCCCCAGATATTTATGCTGAGAAACTAAAATATAAAGCAGTAGGCTGGACACATTACAGTATCTCAAGTACTTCAGAGGTCAGAGTTCCTTTGAAGCACCTTAACACATCACTTTATGGATCAAGGACAATGTGGCATAATGGAAGTATTTCTCTTAAGACTGTGCAGTAAGACCAAAAGCGTCTCTGCTGGGAAATCAAAATGTCATTAGTGGAAACTGCAAATTTAGACCTCAGTGAATAGGATCGTCATTTGACTCAGTTCTGTTGTAAAATAAGATTTTCCAGTTCATCTGCAGAACGCAATAAAAATGCAGCTGATTCTCGATATCCTGCAACGAGCTGTCTCACAGCATTGATTTCAGTTGGACTCAGCTGGGGTCTGGAGCTTGAACTGCTGGAGGATCCTGAGCTAGTTGCCAACTGCCTCTTCATGCTGAGATCCGTCGGTCCTAGAAAAAATAATCACAAAATTAACGTGAACAATCTTTGTTCCGGTACTTTGAACATGACCATTAAACTGTTGACTTAATTCACTTACTCTTTGTGAGAAGCTACTGATACCTTTAATCAAATACATCAGCTCTCTGAAATACCAAAGAGCAACATGATGTGAAATGAGTGGTTGAGTATTCTCAGACTCCTCATCCAGTCGATCACCTCTTACTGTGGAAAGACCCTGAGCAGAGAGCCCGATGTGGGGCTCAATCCCAGGACCCTGAGATCATGACCTGAGCCGAAGGCAGAGGCTTAACCCACTGAGCCACCCAGGTGCCCCCATGTTGGTATTTTAAAATGTGTGTTAAGTTAGTAAAAATTAGTATTTAAAAATATTAGAGAGCAGTTAGTTTTAGGAGGGTGAAGTAAGTAAATGATCAGTACAAACAATTCCGCAGAGACCAGACCTGGGATAGTGCTTTAGGTATTGTTAAAGCTGCTTCTGTATTTATTTGTCTAAAACATTCAGGTGTCCAAAGGTTTATTACATATAATTAAACCAAATCAGATAGGTCTGCTTTTTGACAACATATTGTACTTTTTTTTTTTGTACATTCTTACTTTAAAACAATTTAGTTAACAGAAATGTCTTAATTAAAGATCTTTAAAATACTTTGCATCAATTCTTGGATTATTAAGGTTTCTTTTAGGTGTTATAAAGGTTTTAAGTGTTCATTGTTATAGCAATTACTTAATGAAAGGTAAGAACCATAATTATTAAATTTGCAATGAGTAATACATTTAACATCCTTGAATAAATATTACTGGGGACATTAACTGAAGGCATGCCAAAAATTGTAGTAATTCTCTAACTTGGAATGATATAAACAGATTTTTCTTAGAGAACTTTTCATATAATAGTACTCAATTCCTTAACTGAAACAAGGGATGTTATTTTATCCTGTTCCTCCTCCTTGAGGCCTGATAGAAACAGGTCAAGACTCATCCCCTTTCGCCCTGTACCCTGAAGGGAGGAGAAGACTCCTGTCCACTAGGAGGCACATGTCCCATGAAATGGGAACAGCTTCACTTGTAATCTAATTAGGACAGAGACAAGACTAGCAGACAAGAACTCCGACATTTGAGAGGGACTTATTTCCACTTAAATTTAATGAGGTCAAGGAAAATATTCTTGGACATTTGCTCAAATAACAAAGCCACTAAAAAGTATGAGTTCTGGAGGAGGGGGCCAGTTAATAAAACAAGCAAAAAGAATGACACAATAGATGTTTCAAGAGAAAATGATTTGAATATCAATTGTTAAAGCAAATCAGAAAACTTGACTAGTTTTAAAACCACAATTATGCAGACTTTATAGTCATTCTGAAAATTTGAGTAAGAGGTATTTCATAGTAACAGAAAATGTTAGAAAAATTAAGCTCCACCAAAATCAATCTTTGATTTTTTTTAAGGTGTGGGGGCAGATTTATAAGTTATTTATAAGTTATAAGTAAATTCTAATTAAATTAAAATGTATATCCATAATTCACTTAATTTTTTATGTATTTTTAAAAATGAAAATATAGTTCACATACAATGTTATATTTGTTCCAGGTGTACAACACAGTGATTCAACAACTCTCTTATGCTAGGTTATTTTTGCTTCAAGTTTTTATTGAAATTCTATTTAACATTTGGGGTAATATTAGCTTTAGAAGAATTTGATTCATTACATACATATAACACCCAGTGCTCACCACAAGTGCCCTCCTTAAAGCCCATCACCCATTTAGCACATCTCCTCCCACTTCCTCTTCAGCAACCCCTCATTTGTCCTCTATAGTTAAGAGTCTATTTCATGGTTTGCCTTTTTTTCTTTCCCCTATGTTTATCTGTCTTGTTCCTTAAATTGCACATATGAGTGAAACTGTATGGTATTTCTTTGACTTATTTTGCTTATTAGCATAATACACTCTAGCTCTATCCACATAATTCAAATGGCAAGATTTCATTGTTTTTAATGGCAAAGTAATATTGCATTGTGTGTGTGTGTGTGTGTGTGTGTAATATATATACATATATATTACACTTACATACCACCTCTTCTTTATCCATTCATCAGTCAATGGACATTTGGACTCTTTCCATAATTTGACTGTTATTGATAATGCTGCTATAAACATTGGGGTACATGTGCCCCTTTGAATCAGTATTCTTGTATTCTTTGATAAATATCTAGTAGTGCAATTGTTGGATCATAGGGTAGTGCTATTTTTAACTTTCTGAGGAATCTCCATACTGTTTTCTAGAGCAGCTGCACCGTTTCCATTCCCACCAACAGAGTAAGAGGGTTCCCCTTTCTTGTCATACTTGCCAACATCTGTTGTTTCCTGTGGTGTAAATTTTAACCATTCTGACAGGTGTGAGGTAGTAGCTCATCATGATTTTGTGTTTCCCTGACAATGAGTGAGGTTAAGCACCTTTTCATGCATCTATTGGCCATCTGTATGTAATCTTTGGGAAAAAGTCTACTCATGCCTTCCCATTTTTTAACTGGATTAAGTTCTTTAGATACCAGATACTAACAATTTATCAGCTAGTTCCTTTGCAGTTATGTTCTCCCATTCTGAAGGCTGCCGTTTCACTAAAGTGTAGCTATCACCTGTCACCATACAAACCTATTTTAAATGCATGAACTATAGCTGTACCTTTCATTCCTCTGACAGTCATTCCATAACTGGAAGCCGGTATCTTCTCCTTTCCTTCAACCATTTTGCCATCCCCTATCCCCCTAGCTACCATTAGTTCTCTGTATTTATGGATCTGTTTCTGCTTTTGTTTTGTCTTTTAGGTTCCACAAATAAGTGAAATCATATGGTGTTTGACTTTCTCTGACTTATTTCACTTAGCATAATAGTCTTTAGATCCATCCATATGGTATCAAATGGCAGTATCTCATTTTTTAATGGTTGAGTAATAGTCCATCAGGTTCATGTTCCCTGTTATCAAAATCAACTGTAAATGTCCATCTGTTAATGTGGATCTGTATAGAGATTTTATGAATTTTATATAGATGTTTCCAAATTGAGTATATTCATCATTTATAAAACATTTATAGCCTTCTTCTGGATTTTCTAGATACTTACCTAATGACTTGTCAATGCATTGCAGGTTAATTACTTCCAATTGAAGATTAAACTGGCAGTTCTTCAATTGAACAGTGAAAACTATTTTGAGATATGGGAATTTATTTTCCACGTGTATAAAGTCCAAAAAAAAAATTGCTGAGCCTGTAGTATGTGCTCAGTAAATATATCCACAGGAAATGTGTGTGGAAATGTAGATTTAACTTCTTGTTTTAACTTGGACAGTATGAATTTATGAAGCAGCTTAGCCATGACATGTAAGTCAAACAATGTTATCAGCAACATGATTTTATCACAGCATAAAGTTCACATATAAGAACTGTTTCATCTTGTAATTTCAGATTGAATTCATCAAGAATCATTGTTCATTCTGTAGCATAAGCTAACTTCCAGAGCCATTTAGTGTTCAGAAAAATTTCAATCTTGGCTCTGACCTGAAAAAGTTTCCCACAAGACCATCAAGCTGCTGTGCCTTAGGACAAGTAAGGGTATTTGGATTTTATTTTTGACAAAATCTCACAGAACTTAGGATAATTAAACTGATGAAAACAAAGTTTAATGCTGACACTGCTGTTCAATATCCCATGATCAATTCAAAGGTTTTCCACAATGTACCTAATTCAAAAAATGAATAGTTCAGGAAGTAAGTAACCATATGACTTATGTTTGTTTTTTTTTTTTAAAGATTTTATTTATTTATTTGCCAGAGATCACAAGTAGGCAGAGAGGCAGGCAGAGAGAGAGGAGGAAGCAGGCTCCCCGCTGAGCAGAAAGCCCGATGCGGGACTTGATCCCAGGACTCTGGGATCATGACCTGAGCCGAAGGCAGAGGCTTTAACCCACTGAGCCACCCAGGTGCCCCCATATGACTTATGTTTTAATAAACTTTGTAAATTTGTCCATATAAGCCTTTCTGCTTCATACATCTTAGCAGATTCCACTTTAGGTTTTACTGAATTATTTTGTTCTTTACAATGAAAATATTCTCAGTGAAAGGTGTTTCACTTTATACTATTCATAAACACAAAGTCTTTTGTCACTTCAAACTCATCACTGATTATTTAAAAAAAAAAAAAACACAAAACAAAACCTAGCAGTATTAGTAACATCTCCACTTATAAAGAGACAAAGAAAACCACTTTTTATCAGTTGCCTTGTTTTTTAATTGATTATCCCCAATATCTCAATTTCAGCCCTTCAAGCACTGTTTTTGCCATAATGCTACTAGCCAAGCAAGTTTATTTTCTTTAGAAAACAGTTCTTCAATTGCTGCAACCAAACACTGTTTAATAAACTCATTACCAGTAAGCGAAGTCACTTTCCCTGCTTGACTAATACATGAGCCACTTAGAAACTTACTTTGGTTGCACACTTTCATTTTATGTTTTGATCATATGTTTAACAGAAGTATTTTATTGATGATAATGTCATACTTTTCTGGCAAAGGGTGAAAAAAACTATTATTCTTTAGCATCTTGGCTAAATTAGCTAATACATACGAAGCATCCAGGGCAGTGCTTGGCTAATAGCAGATACGCATGACTAAATTCAACATACAGTTGCAGTTACAGGTGATTATAATAGAACTTGCCCTTTTAATACTGCTTTTGGTGATAGGATTATAATGTATCACAAAATGTGCTGGGGTGCTTTCCATTTCTTTTCCCCTCTTTTCAATCTGTTTGTCTAAAATGAGTATTTCATCCTTAAGGTTTTGGTAAAACTCATCTGTTAAACTATCTGGTTATACTTTTTTTAGTTCCGAGGTTTTTACAATATTGATTCAATTATTAATCATTGTAAATTCATGGGGAATATCTTTTTTTGAGTCAATATTTGCCAATTACGTTTTTGTAAAACCATCTAACTAAATTTTCAAATATACTAGCATAAAGGTATAATTTTAATATTTACAATCTTTTGTCCATTCATTCTTATTATTTTATACTTGTTCTTGGCTAGTCTTGCTTCAGTCCTTTCAAAGATTTTGCTTTTATTGGTCATCTCTCTTCTTTTTTCTTTCTGTTTAATTTCTCTATTTATTTTCTCTGTTCTGTTTCTAACTTCTTGGATTAAATGAATAGCTCATTAATTTTCTTTGTCTAATGTGTGTGCCAAAATGCCACTTTAGTTCCATCCCACAAATTTAATGTGTAGCACTTTCATCTTCATTAATTATGAATATTTCTAAATACAATGCTATCAGTGTATTAATAATAATCCTTTGATTGTCACCATTTGCTTAGTCAATATGAAATATGAGTTGGGCAGATTCTGGATGTAGCCAGATTAAATTTTTGTTGTATTTTCAAATCTAAGTGATTTTCATTTCTATCAGTTTCTGAAAGCAGTGTTTTAAAAGTCTATGGATATGCCCATTTCTTCTTGGAATTTTGTGAAATTTTCATTAATATTAAGGTTATGCTGTTGGGGCACATAGTTTCTAGAAAATTGTGACTGTGAACTGTCCCCTGCATTATTAGGTAAGAAATTTAAAGCTTTTGCCTTAAAGCCAATTTTTGACTTCTTACATGTGTGAGTGTGTACACACACAAACGCACACACATTTCCTCTAAATACTTCTGCAAGATTGTGTTTTGTTTGGGTCTTTTCTATTAAAATGAAACCACTTTTAATTTATGCATCTACCTAAGAATCTGTCCTTTAACAAATACTGGATTATAACACAAGATATGATGTGTTAATAGAAGGTCTGGATCACTCCATCTTCAGGGGGCTTACCACTTTGAGTAGGAGAGAATGTCAGATGCCATTGTTTGACTCTTCTAAAGTCTTTGTCAAACTCAAGCCATTTTCAACCCATTCAGGTCTAATCTAAGCCTAACAGATTGTGCTGTCAAGTACTTAACTCCTCTTGACCTCATCAAATTTATCCCTTTCTACTTAATAAACACTGATTAATCAACATTAGATTACCAAGGAACAGGGCATTTATCCATGAAGTATGTACCAAATTGCTGAGATACATATTCTACAGACATCTAAGAAAACACAAAAAGCAAGATATTTATCACTGTCAAGTAGCTGTTTAAGGCATTATGCAAGGGAGAAGTGAGGAGTATATGAATTACCCCTACTCTCCCCCTAAATTATAAGTCTACTTTACCAAAACTAAGGATCACGTACTGACAGCAATTACAGGTTGAATTACATCTTCCATAATATACTTCCATGTTGATTTGAAGGCAATTTTGATTGTTTACACTGTAATTGTTGATATCCCATACAATACAAAAAAGCATACATGATTGTCCTGAAACAAATCTGGCTGACTTTTTATTTCAAATGCATTTCTTTTAGATCTTTTAAAAATTCATTTATTAAATTTTTCCTTTAGCGAGCTTTTCTTATATTTAATCTTCTTTTCATTGTCTTAATCCATTTGTTTTATTTCATTTTTCTCATCTAAATGTGCCTTGTTAAATAAAACAAAGAGTAAAATTGCAGTTGAAGAGCTTTTCTACACGATTTGAAAAGACTCCGTTGTTTCCCCCATTAAGAAGGCCAATCTTTCCTCTAGGTTAGATTTGCTAACTGAGGGCACTCAACTCTGTAAATAGCCTTAGTTTTTTCATTGTGTGGCCCTTCCACTTGAGCTTCAAATCAACATTTTCTAGAGACCTAACTCTGATAAACTGTAGGAGGACCTGGCAGTGTCAGTCACTCTCCAGCAGAGTCCTAGAAATTTGTGAGGAAAACAATTCAGCATGCCTGTTTTGTGCCTAGTTTGGGCTTGTGGGAAAAGACACAAACACTGTAGGAGAGAGAAGAGTTGTTTTTTTAAACTCAGCCGAATCAAACATACTACATGAGGGTAAAGTGAATTACAGTACTACTTGAGTTTTTGCATTTTCATACATTTACTTGTTTTAAGTAACAGGAAGTAATCCCCCCAAAATAATAGGCCCAGAATATCCATTTATGATTTTTCAGAGCTGAGGCCAAAAATATCTAAATTGCTTAGATTACTGGGGTTATGCCTCCATCACCATGACCCCATTATTAAAGTTTTACCTTTCCTTATTTTAAAAGTGTGTGTGTATGTACGTATGTATGTATTTCCCATTTAGTGAGAGCATGAGGGGGAGGGCTTGGGTGGGGGGAGGGACAACGGAAGAGGGGGAGAAAGAATCTCCAGCAGGGTCCACGCTGAGTAGGGAGCCCCACACAGGGCTCTATCCCACAACCCTGAAATCATGACCAGAGCTGAAACTGAGAGTGGGATACTTAACCAGCACAGCTGGTGCCCCTTAACTTTCATCTTTTTCCAAGGATTAGTTGGAAGTTTAGTAAACAAGGGGAAAGATGAGAAAAATCTCCAGAATGTCCTCAGGAAAAACTAGATATGTTTTATTCTTTTGTATACTTTTTATGTTATTTTAAAGTTAACAGGAAACCCCAATAAGCTAAAATTTTAAAATATCAGCTGTAAAATGTATCTGTTTATGTGTCTATTTTCAGAAATATTTGAAGACATTTTAAGGAGGTAAATTAAATGGAAACTGTACCTGTGATAAAGTACTAGTAACCCAAGTAAATCATAAAACTCTACTAAAGAATTTGGACTTGGACCCAGTTTTCATCTTCAAATGATGAAATCTCATTTTATACATATAAATATAGTTATAATAAAACTAGTATGTGAAAAATCTGGGTTCAAGTCTTAATATGGAAACTCTCTAGATATGTGAACTGTAAATCTGGGCAAATCATGTATCTTCTGAGATTCACAAGTAAAATGTGAATACTACTACTACTTTTGTCCATTTGCCAGGTTGCTGGAGCAGGGGAAATGAAATTATGCATGTTAAATGGTTCAATGAATGTGAGAGCATTTTTTTTAAAGACTTTATTTATTTATTTATTTGACAGAGAGAGAGAGATCCCAAGTAGGCAGAGGGGTAGGGAGAAGCAGGCCCTCTGCTGAGCAGAAAGCCCGATGTGGGGCTCAATCCCAGGACCCTGGGATCAAGACCTGAGCCGAAGGCAGAGGCTTAACTCACTGAGCCACCCAGGTGCCCTGTGAGAGCTGATTCTTAACTGGAATCCTCCCCTTGCCTTAACTTCTCAGTAAAAATAGAGGATTCATGCATTATTTAGGTTAAAGACTAAGGATTTATTCAAGTTGATGTAACTCATTGTATTAGTCAAGGTTCTCCAAAGAAACAAAACCAACAGCTGATATGTGTATAATATATGTAATAAGGAATTAGCACACATGATTATGGAGGCTGGGAAGTCCCAAGATCTGCAGTTGACAGGCTAGATGTTAAGGAAGCTGTGGTGTAGTTTCAGTCAAAGTCCCAAGGCCTGAGAACTAGGATAGGTGACTGTGTAAATTGTAGTCTGAAAGTTTGTAGGCTCAAGACCCCCAAGTTGCTGATTTTTCAGTTCAAGTCCAAAAGCAAGAGCTGACTGCTATCCAGCTCAAACAAGCAGATAGATAACTCTCTGACTTAGCTTTTTTTGCTCTGGTCAGGTTTTAATTTGATTGGAGGATGCCCACCCATATTAGAACCTCCTCCTTTACTTAGTCTACCAATTCATTTGTTTATTTCATTCAGACAAACCCAGAATAATGTTAGGCTGAATGTCTGGGTACCCTACAACCAGTGAAGCTGACACTTAAGATTAGCCACCATATTCATGTATTTTTTTAAAATAGGTTCTCTAGATTTTAATTCCAGTGGAGTTAACATACAGTGTTATATTAATTTCAGGTGTACAATACAATGACTCAGTTTTCTACACATCACTCAGGCTCATCAAAATAATTGTACTCTTTAATCCCCTTCACCTACTTCACCCAACCCTCTCCACCCACCTCTCCTCTGGTAACCATCAGTTTGTTCTCTATAGTTAAGAGTCTGTTTCCTGGTTTGTCTTTCTTTCCCTTAGCTCAGGAGACTTACCTAAAAAAACACTGTTATAGCCAATGTCAGAGAAATTACTGCCTGTGCTCTCTTCTAGACTTTTACGGTCTCACATTTATGTCTTTAATCCATTTGAGTTTATTTTTGTATATAGTGTAAGCCTGTGGTCCAGTTTCATTCTTTTGCATGTTGCCATCCAGTTTTCCCAATACCCTTTGTAGAAGAGAATTCTCCCATTGTATATTCTTGCCTCCTTTGTTGAAGAGTAATTGACCATATAACTGCAAGTTTATTTCTGTGTTTTCTACTCAGTTCCATTGATTTATGTGTCTATTTTTGTGCCAGGACCTACTATTTTGATCACTATAGCTTTGAAGTCTGGAACTGTGATGCCTCCAATTCTGTTTTTCTTTTTCAAGATTGCTTTGGCTTTTGGTATCTTGTGTTTCCAAATAAATGTTACAGTTATTTCTGTATTTAGGTCTGTGAAAAAGGCTGTAGGTTTTTTGATAAGGATTGCATTGAATCTGTAGATTGTTTTGGGTAGCATAGACATTTAACAATATTTGTTTTTCTAATCCAGGAGCATGGAATGTCTTTCCATTTGTGTTGTTTTCAATTTCTTTCATCAGTGTTTTATAGTTTTAGAGTACAGGTCTTTTACCTTCTTGGTGAAGTTTATTCCTAAGGTATTTTATTAATTTTGGTGCAATTGTAAATACATTGTTCTCTTAATTTCTCTTTCCACTGCTTTATTATAGAAAGGCAACAGATTTCCATACATTGATTTTATATCCTATGAATTTACTGAGTTCAGTTATCACTTCTAGCAGATTTTTTGTAGAACCTTTAGCATTTTCTATATACTATATTGTGACATCTGTTAACAGTGAAAGTTTTACTTTTTTCTCACCAGGTTAGATGCCTTTTCTTTCTGTTTGATTGCCATGGCTATGATTCAGTTTTTCAGCATTAAATATAATGTTAACTGAGGATTTTTCATTTATAGCCTTTATGATTGAGGTGTGGTCCCTCTAAACCTACCTTGTTAAGTGTTTTTATCCTAAATGGACATTGTACTTTGTCAAATGCTTTTTCTGCATCTATGGAAATGAACATAAGGTTTTTATCCTTTTTCTTATTGATATGATGTCATGTTGATTGAATCACAAATATTGAAACAGCTTTGCATCTGGAGAGTAAATCTTACTTGATGGTGGTGAATGATTTTTTAATATATTGTTGGATTTCAGTTGCTAATAAGTGGTTGAAGATTTTTGCCTCTATCTTCATCAGAGATATTGGCTTGGTGGTCTCTTTTTGCAATGTCTTTATCTGGTTTTGGTATCCTAATAATGCTACCTTCATTGAATGAATTTGGAAGGTTTTTTTATTTTTTCTCTTTTGGTAATAGCCTGAGAAGACTAGGCATTAAAGTGTCTTTAAATGATTGGTACAATTTACCTGTGAAGCCAGGTGGTCCTGGACTTTCATTGGCTGGGAGTTTTTTGACTACTGATCAATTCTATTGCTGATAATTGGCCTGTTCAAATTTTCCATTTCTTCCTGCATAAGTTTATGTGTTTCTCGAAATGTATCCATTTCTTCTAGGTTGTCTAAATTATTGGAATATCATTTTTCATAATTTCCTCATATAATTGTATTTCTATTATGTTGTTATTTCTCTTCTTTCATTTGTGATTTTGAGACCACTTTTTAATTTATGAGGC
>RCUC01104908.1:0-13177 GCA_003697995.1 Taxidea taxus jeffersonii
CCCAAAGCTGACGGCCCCAGCCCGTCCGTCGCCGCCGGGGCAGCCCAGAAGCAGAGCCCGCCAGGGGCGGGGACAAAATGAAGAAGCCGCTGGCATCGAGGAGCTGAGGACATGCCACAGGAAATGAAGACACCCCAGGAAGCTTCGCAGTGTCTCCCTAAGGGCACAAAGTTGGGGTTTTCTGCTTCTAAATAACTTCTATTGGAGTTCCTGTTTCTTACGAAATAAGGACGCTGGATTTAAGCGCTTTGGAAACCACGGGTCTGGGCATTTCGGGTTTTCTTAAGCTGATGAAGCCGACGAAGCAGCGGGGCGGCGCTGGGCGTGCGCGTGAACCGTCCAGCCCCCTCTCTCGGTGACCGGCAGGTGTCCGCCGCCGAGACCCCCGCCCCCGCCCCCGGCTCCCTCCCTCCCTCTCTCCAGGGGAATTCTGGGCGCGCAGGCCAAAGCGATCCTCAGGCTCGGGGACCAGCGGCCGGAGGCGCCGAGGCCGGAAAGGGGAACCGGCGGCCCTTTCCCTCCTCCACCGCCTCCAGCTCGCCCTCCGTCTTCCCTGCGGGCCTTTCCCTGGATCCCCCTCCCTGCAACGGCCGGTCTGCTCACCTCCTTCCCACTTGGGGTCCGCGTCTCTCGCTGTCTCCCTACCACCCCCTCCTGCCCCGAGCTCTCGATCCTCTCCCTTCTGAAGTCCTTCTTGAAAAAAGCAAACGCCCCCCCACGCCCCCGCCGTCCCGGCCACACACTCGGGGGACCCGCCCTGCCCGTCTCCACCTTCAGGTTCACCGCAGGGAGCTCCATCCCGACCCCGGCGGAGGGCACCTGCGCGGCAGCCGCGGGGGCTCCTGGGCTCTGAACTCGGGAAACAAACTTGCCCGGCCCCGCCCCGCCCCGCCCGGCCACGTGAGGCAGGTCACGTGATCCCAGCCCCGGTTGCTAGGAGACGGCGTCCCGCCGCTCGCGCGCTCCTGCGGGTTTCCAGCTGCCGCTGCCTCGCCCGCCGTTGGGCGGGCTGCTGGAGAATATGGGGACCTGTGTCGCAAAGGGCGCGATATCTTGCTTGGTTAGTGTCCCCACAGATGGGCTGAAGGGACCACCTGCAGCCGCAGAACTCGGGGGAACGTCCAGGTGCCAACAGCTGATGTCTCACCCCGGAGGGCGTCCTCTCTCCTTCCTCCGTCCTCGTTCTAAGTGGAGACGTTGACGGTACCTGCCTCTTAGGATCTGGGTGAGGTTAGATGGACTCATTCATGTTGTTGATGCAAAAATTATTCTGACGGGGCGCCTGGGTGGCTCAGTGGGTTAAAGCCTCTGCCTTCGGCTCAGGTCATGATCTCAAGGTCCTGGGATCGAGCACCGCATCGGGTTCTCTGCTCAGTGGGGAGCCTGCTTCTCCCTCTCTCTCTGCCTGCTTCTCTGCCTGCTTGTGATCTCTGTCTGTCAAGTAAATAAACAAAATATTAAAAAAAAATTATTCTGACACTTGCTGGAGCGGTAAGGGAGACTTTATTCAGGACTGTTGCCGGAGGGCTATTGCAGTAGGGGGGAGAGTGCGGGAACTCGCTTTCCGGGACCGCCAGCACAGGGCAGACGGAGGGATGGATGGGTGGAAAATACCAAGGGGAGAGCTGAGGGGTAGGGGGATTCTTGCTGAACAGCAGGTTCTTGCTAAAAGCAGCCCAGGACTTAGACACCAAAGATGGGGGATGGGAAACTTGATCAGATATGGAGGGTGACCAGATGTCAAGGGTGGGGGGAATCCTCACTCAACTGACTCAGTAGAATTCTTGCTAAAACCGGATCCTGCAGTCCCAGCGAGGACAGGCTGGACAGAGAAAGGCCGGCGTAGTCTGGAAGAGGGCTCAGAGGAACCTAACTAAAATTTGGTCAAGGATAGTGTCTTTGTCAAGGTAAAGTGCCCAGAACAGCACCTGCCATGTAGTAAATGAGCAGTACACACGCACTACTGTTATTACCAATACAGACGGTCATTATCGATATGATGGTTGGAGTCCGCTGGAGTCTGTATACCAAAAATTTTAGGGAAATCTACCTGGAAAACCAGCAGGAAACCTATAGGACACACCTGTCTCCAGAAGGAAGGAAACTGGAGAACAAACAGATTTTATCTAAACACTGTCTATCCCTCAATTGTAAATGGGAAGAATCGAGGAAAGAAAAGGCTGTCTTACCTGGAATCTCTCTTAAGACTTGACCACGCTCTCCCTATCCCAAACAAGAACAGTAATTCCCACTACCCCCCACCCCTCCCCACCCCATCCTTCACCTATAACCAGAGAAAATTTTCATTTGGAGAACACCAGCTTTTATTAGAGTCACTTGGGGTAAGGGTCTCCTTAGGGTCAATCTGAGTGCTTGTTATTGTTTCTGGGAGGGAGAAACCACGAGACTGCCTGGAATTGGCGGTGGGGAGTGGGAGGGTCCTGAGATGGTATCAAGACAAGTACTCTCTCCAGACACAAAGAAAGTGGGACTTTTGCAGGGCTCCAGGGCCTACTGGCCTGATTTGATGCCCTGTTTGGAGATATAGTCCTCCCGCCCAGGCGGCAGACCACCCCAGCACCTGCCACTGGGATCTTGAACTGGGAACGGCTACCCCTAGTTTGATCTTTGCAGAGTTAGTTAGTTGAGCCACCCAGTTGCCTCTATCAGGGCTCTTCTAAGAAATAGTCCCCAACCACCTGAGATCCTAGAGGTGTTTCATTCATGCTTATAGGTGTGTAACAAGACCATGATCACCTTAGAAGGAGAAAATGCAGAACAAGTCCTAGATTAAGGCCGTCATTAATTAAGTACTTAATTTGTGGTAGGCAGTGTGAAAAATGCTCTGTAGTGAATTCTCAGTAGTAAATTCTCACAGTGACCCCGTGGTGTGGGTACTGTCCTCATCCTTGTTTACATAAAATGATTGAGGTTAAGTTGAAAGGATTGCCCAAGTCACTGGTTGGTATGAACCTGGGCTGGGGACCGAGGAGGTCTGGCTCTGGGAACTTGACATTCGCCCCTTAGCACCACTGACCCCATCTCAGGAAACCGTAGCCCAGGCTTGGATATGCAAAGGATGGAGTGAGGCAAGGAGGGAAAGATAGATTGCGGGGGAAGCACAGGGCTGGATCTGTGGAATGTCACCGGCAGTCACACAGTGACACTGCGTTCACCCTGACCAGCTGGCGCGGGAGGCATGGGGGGGGGGCACAAGGCCCAGCTGGCTGGGGTTGGGGGGTAGCTCACAGGAACAAAGGAAAGTGACTGTTCTCAAAGGAGCCAGAGTTTCTGCCATGACTCAGTCTTGACTATGCAAGGACAAGTCAGCCCTTACACAGCATGTTCCATGAGGCTTTGGGGTGATAGCTTTCATGAGCACGCTTCTGGAACTCAAGTGTAACTCTGTCCTGTCCTTCACCCACCCTGCCTGCCTCAGCCAAGTTTTGTCTTTGTACCTTCAATACAGACGTGCAGAACAATCACTCATTCATTCAGGGCATAGTCACTGGACACCCATTTGGGCAGATATCTCGGAGCAGAATGACGGGATCATATGGCAGGCGTCTATTTACCTTTTTAAGAAATTGCCAGACTGTGTTCCAAGATGGTTGTGGCATCCTGTCTTATTTTCTCTGTAGCGCTTACCAATACCTGCGGATATTGCCTCTCCGTTTACTTGTTTGCTGTTGCATCTGTCCCGCCAGCCAGACTGTGTCTCGCATCCTCCGTGCTCAGCCCCATGCCTGGCACATAGGAGGCACTCGGGGACTGAACCAGCACACACCCGCTAAACACGTATGTGCCCAGCGCTTCCTCCCGTCACAGGCACCTGGCAGACCTGCCAGCGGCCCCCACCCCTGCTGGTCCTCAGGTGCCATAGTAGTCAGGATCTGCCCAGGAGGCCACTCAGTCATTCCTGCTGGTTTTTGAAAGGCTCATCACTCTTTTCACCTCTCTAATTCTCATGGGGTAGGGTAGCAAGTCCTACTTTGTTGATGGAGAAATTGTTACAGTTTGGATGACGTAGCCAAAGTCTCAATGAGCAAAGCTTGCACGGGAGCTGTGCACATAAAACATGCAGACCCCCTCCAGGTCTGCCCGTGGATGCCCAGGATTTGATGTCAGGCACAAGGCCTTTCCGTGGTACCGGAGATGAAGATGGGCATATGTGCCAGCCCACTGCTAGGACAACGAGGAGCTCATTAAGGAGATACACAAAGTCACTAGTAATGACTGGTTTTTACACAAGCTTTCCTTGGGGTCCCTGGGTGGCATAGTCAGTAAAGCATCTGCCTTCAGCCCAGTCATGATCCCAGGGCCCTGGGATTGAGCCCCTCATCGGGCTCCCTGCTTGCCAGGAAGTCTGCTTTTCCCTCTCCCACTCCGCCTGCTGTGTTCCCTCTCTCGCTGTGTTTCTCCCTGTCAAATAAATAAATAAAATATTTTTTAAAAATCCTTTAAAAAATAAACAGGCTTTCCTCAAATTCACTTGTGAAGTATGTGAAGTATGGGAAAAAAATGAAATCTCTTGAGAATGTTTTGAGAGATGATGTTGCTTAATTAGAGGCATTTCAACGTGGGTACCCTGGGAAGTGCCTCCCTCCCAGGAAAGAGGCAGAAGAAAAATTAAATTTCCTTACCACCTCTAGCCCACCGACAAGTCCTTGAAACAGGCAGAGTGACCTTCCTCTAGGAACTCAGCTGCCCCGATGTTAATACTTTGCTAAGGGCAAAAAGCCATCTTAGCCCGACCCCCCAGGATCTTGTACGTCTACTTTAACCTATAAAAATTCCTTTGGAGAATTCCTTTATCTCTACCCCCAAGACACATGTTGGCAATCATCCCCCAAGCATATGACCCACTGAGATACATCTGAAGGGTCTCATGACTGAGGGTTTACAGACAATAATAAATGACCTTTTCCCAACAACAGCTAGCCCCCTCAGGATCCTGGAAACCTTGCTTCCAAAATTCCTTAGGAACTCCCGCTATCCCTAACCCCTCCCAACTTGAGAGTATGTAATGGGCCCCTCCTCAGGACCCCAGTGTGGCTCTTTCTGCCTATGGGTCCTGTCTCCGTGCTTTACTAAAACCACCTTTCTTGCACCCAAGACATCTGAAGAATTTTGTCTCAGCCATTGGCTTCAAACCCTCATGTCTTTCCTGCACTCCCTGGGCACTGTCCCGCCGGTGGAGGGGAGCACAGAGCTAAGCCCCATGACACACAATCCTTTTCCACAATGCTGGAGATGAAGCTGGGTCTCAAGTCTATACCTACATCTCGTGTGGCTTCTCAGAGCTCTGGGAACAACGCCTGAGGGAACAAGCCACGCAGGAAACATCTAAAAAGAAAGAAAAAAAAAAGAAGAAAAAGTAGGAAGGCTCCGTCACCAGTGTCTTGCAGCTTGGCCCCATTTACTCCTATTCTTTGCCTCTACATAAGTCAGAGAAGCTATGTTCCCCCTTCCAGGGGAAGCAAAGAAGTTAATCAGTCTCTGAGTTTTGTCCTAGGCCCCAAACACCTGGTAACACCTAAGAAGAGCAGGATCCCAAACACGTCCCTGACATCAGCTTCCACTGGCCTCAATCCCCTCCCTTCCATGATTTATAAGATACCACCTGTTAGGGGCGTCTGGGTGGCTCAGTGGGTTAAGCCTCTGCCTTCGGCTCAGGTCATAATCTTAGGGTCCTGGGATCGAGCCCCGCATCAGGCTCTCTGCTCATGGGGGACTCTGCCCCCCCCTCCACCTCTCTGCCTGCCTCTCTCTCTGCCTCTCTGCATACCTGTGATCTCTTCTGTCAAATCAGTAAATAAAATCTTAAAAAAAAAAAAAGATACCACCTGTTACTCGCCACCACTCGTCTTTGATCCGACCTTAGCCTGGATTCCCAAAGGAACACGTACCCCAGATTCCTTTTCAGTGGAAACCCCTAGCCCCAGCTGACGACAGAGCTCATTCTCCTTTCCGAGTCTCCCAGACTCTCCGTCCGCTGCACGTGGTCACTCACGCTCGTCAAACTCTGTGGTCACTTCCTCTGGTGCTTGTTTTCTTTTCATCCTGCACAAAGCCAAGGACCCTCTTGGTGGGTCCTGCGGGACCCCCCACTCTGGGGTGCTCAAGACGCAGCTCGCCTGCATCGCAAGCACTGTCCCCTCTTTCCCCGGCTTGCTGGTGTCCTTTGGGTAAAGGTGTGCTTTTGGATCCCCGCCTTGCCCCCTCCTAGCAAAGTGATTTGGGCAAATTGGGGAGCCACACGGAACCCTAGAATGACTGCTGAGGTCACGTGAGATGATTTACAAAGGGTGCTTGGCCCAGCTCCTGGCACTTCATAAATGCTCAGTAGGCAAAGAGCTGTCCTTCTGCTATAAAAAAACCAAAGCGACCCCCCACAGCATCTTGCTGTGTCTCCCAGCAGGTCCTGGCCCACGATAAATGCCCGGCAGACCCCTTTGATGGAGAGAAGATGCCCTTCCCCCCATTCCTATTAGCAGAGACTCCGTGGTTCACCCCGCCTCACCCCCACCCCTGGAGCTGCCACTTTATATCTATGTCATTTCATCTGTCACCGAGTCCCTCTGAATTTTGACAGTGAGAACAGGGATCATCAGTCCCCGGGGCGGCAGGGGGCGGGGGTCGCTGCGTGAGGCACAATGAAAAGGTTTTGAGAAGGTTTCCCACCCACCAACCCACGACCTTTGATTCTCAGCGCCCTTGGAAGCCCACATTTGTGGTGGGGCCCAGCCGCGTCCTATCCCGAGTGACAAATCAAACTGGAAGAGGGGCAGCCGAGAACATCACCTAAACACTGTCGGAAAGTCACATGCGCCTGTCAGAAAGCAGGGCCCCGGCAAGAAGTGCACCAGAGAAGGGCCTGGAAGCAGAGCCAGAGCCGTGTCCCCTGCTGACACGGGGCTGGTTTCTGGGGTTCGATTCGATCTGGAGACCCGCCCTCCAGTGTTTGTGTGCACTTGTCTCCAACCCGCCGGCTCTGTGTTTCTTGACCTGAGGTCTGGTGGGGTTACAGGGAAGGCCTGGGAGTTTTGTTAGTTGGTGTTGACCTTTGGATCCGTGGCTGTGGTCTTCTTCCTTTCTCCGAAGGCCAGCTGCCCTGAGCAGACCTGCCCTGAGCCGACAGCGGGGCACGGGGGCAGGAGCTGATGGAACAGAATGGAACCCTATAGGATTGGGGTTGGGGTGACTCTCTTGGGCTCCCAGGCTTCACTCCCAGGTCCTTCAACCCAGTCTCGAGCGATTGCCAAGATTCTGAAAGTATCAAATGCCATATAACTCGTCAGGAAAGTCACCGTGTCCACAGCACCGTTGTCGCAGGGCCAGGAGAGAGACACGATCCTGGGGCAGCCCCAGGCCCAGAGGGAGTTGGGGTGGACGATCCTGCTACTTCTCTTTTCCTGGTTTTCTGGAGGTGCCTGGACATTGCCAGGAGGTGGGAGAGACCTCCTCTCTAGAGGGCACTTCTGTTTTTAGGATTAATCGAAACACAGGTTGGGGGTGGGGTGGGGGCTGATTCCGATGTATGTGTTCCAGCGGCACAGAATTCGAACTTCTAGCAGCGTCCGTGGCTGACTTTCGTAGGTCCCAGTCAGGCTCCTTGAAGACTCTCCCTTGAGCTTTAAAACGCAGACTGTAATTCCCAACGTCCCCGTGGCCTCGCCACCTCATCGGGGTCCTATGAACATGGCTGCAGGGTGAGCCCCGTCCTATCCTCACCGGACACTCCGTGATATTACCCCGTCCCCACAGAGGCCCGCAGCTCATAGGAGGCATCAGAGAACACGTCAGGATGCCCTGTAGAGCTCTTGGTGAGCGTGGAAGAGGCAGAAAAGGAAGTTGTGTCCTGTTCTTGAAAACAAAGGTTGTGTGAGACGCCAGCCAGAGGGAAGGCAGCCAGAAGAAGCTGTTGCCAGGACACCCCTTCGCACGCCCTGTGGCTTTCAACCCCCTGGTCTACACTCCAGCAACCCTCTTTTTGTCATTGTGTGCATGCATGTGTGTGTATATGTGCGTGCCTGGGGTTCTCATTAACTACATGCCTCCTGCCTCCCACCGCCTGTCCCGGGTCTGTTGGTCTGTCCTGAGTTCAGGCTGCCACCTCTTCTTTCCTCCCATCTCTCCATGTTCTTGGAGCTGGAATTTCAAAGGAGACATCTGAGGGGTCTGGTTGTACCTTAGTGATCGCTCGGATACACAAACAAGGCCAGTTATGGACCCCCGGCCCTGCGGTCCCCAAGATGCCTATCTGCCGTGGGCCTTTATCCTGCTGTGTTCTTATGATTTCACACCCTTTCACACCCTTCTGCTGGGCCAGCTCCGTGCCAAGGGCTTTCGGGTCCAGGTCTGCGACAGACTCTGTGACGTCTCACGTTCCTCCCAGTAAGGGAGCCTGTGCCCATGTGTATGGTGGGTTGGGGGAGACATAAGAGCAAAATGGGGAAGTGGGTGCTGGGGTCAGGCAGGGTACCTCCACAGTTCCACCTTCGGGGAAGCCCCGGAAAGGGATCTCAACCCGAGTGCATGATCTTCGGTTCTGGCAGCCCAGGGCTGGAGCCTGCCCAGCAGAACTCCTGTCCCCTTGGTGACCCCAAATGCACCAAGCAGCTCCTGTGACCTGGGGTGTGGGTGGGGAGACAGTGGAGGACAAGGAGGACTGGTGACCGACTCCTAGTAGGTGCTCAGCAAACTTGTGGCATTTGAGAGGCAACGTGACATTGGTGGACACGTTCCGGTTTTGGAGTCAGAGATACCTGGCTGAGGTTCCGGTCGCTGCCACTGACCAGCTACACTACTTTGGACAAGTGGCCTTTATTTCTCGATGCTTCATTTGCCTGCTCTGAAAAGGGGGCTCTACGAATTTCTAGCTACACAAGAGGAGGGTGCCTCTGGTTGTAGGTGCAGCTCCATAGATGAGCTCACGGTTGTGTTTGGACGAATGTATTCCCTCTCTCAACATGCACTCCGCTGTGTGCCAGGCGCTGACACAAGGTCAAGGCTGGGGCACGGAGAGACCATTGAGGACCACAATGCCCAGAGCTGACTGGCCTGCCCCACTGGATGGACCAGTCACCGGTGTGGTTCCCCAGGCACAAATATGCAGGTTTCAGGATACGCCATCATGGAAGGGTAGGATGTAGGGACAGGAGTGCCCCTGTTTCGCCACTTGCTTACCCAAGTGTCCGTCCTACGCCTGGCCGCACCCCATGCCCACCAGGATTTCATGTCCTAACACTAGGACACACGTGCCTACTTACATGACAGATGGCAGTCACTGCACGCTGACAAAGGAGAGAGGAAGCCCAGAACTTTGGGGCACAGCAAAGACAACTCTGCCACGTGCCCACAGGCTGTGATCCAGAGCTGGGGAGCTGAGCTCTAGAGGTACCTCTGTGATGATAGGTTTTCTGTCTCAGCTTGCTCAGCTGGAGTATGTGAGAATTTAGTTGCACATGAGTCTGGGTGCTGCTGTGATGGCATTTTGCAGATTTATTCAACATCTACAGGCAATCGACTTCAGGTAGAGTACCCTCCATTGTGTGGGTGGGCCTTGCCCAATCAGTTGAAGGCTTTAAAAGCAAAAACTGAGGTCTCAGAGATGTGGTCTGGAGACTATAGTACCAATTCCTGCCGGCTGGCTGGACTGCCCTACGAATTTCAGACTTGCTAGCCCCTGCCATAACGTGAGCCAGTTCCTTAAAACAAATCTGTATAAATATTTATCGAGAGAAGATTTGTATGAATTTCACACAGACATATTTAAAGATATATAAATACAAATTCCATTGGTTCTGTTTCTCTGGAGAACCCTGGCTGATACACCCCCAATCCAGCTACCTGATCCCCTGAGGGCAGCACCCAGGCCGCCAGCAGAGAAATCCCTGTGGCCTTGGGTTCAACTGAGCTTGACTCCTCACCTCAGTACTGCTCATCATGACCTTCATGAGTAGAGAGGGATTTGAGTTGACGTCCCAGGACAGAACAGTTTTTAAAAGCCTACCATACCTTTCTGCAAATCATGTTACCCAGGAATCAGCAGTATAGCGTTGGGGGTTGGCAAACTACGGATCATGGGTAGATCAAGCCCTTCTGTGTGAATAAAATTTTACTGGAACACAGCCATGCTCATTCATTTGCGCATATCCATTCTCCATGTTGTCTGACTGCCGTGCACTACGATGGCAGAGCTGAGCAGCTGGGCCAGCAAGGGAAGGACTTTTGAGGCTTCTATGAAAGGGGCCCTCTGGGCTCTATTCCCTAGAACCATCCCCCAGTGAGAGGCTCACCAGCCACCTGGAGGCCTGAGTGGGGAGGAAAGTGACTTATCAGGAAGGTTTGAGGATGCAGTTCTCAAACCTAGGGCAGGGGGCTCATCAAACATGCAGCTTGCCAAGCTGCACCCCTAGAGATTCTGGGTCACAGGCCCGGGGGGCTCAGAAACTTGGGTTTTCTCCCCCAGAGGATCCTGATGCTGGGAATCCCCAGCCTTTGTTTTGGGACACCCAGGATTCCCAGCAATCCAGGCTGCAGAAGCTGGTCCATCAGTGGTGTTTGGGCAGGGAGATTCCCACAGGGACAGCAGGCCCTTAAGGGCCTCCCATGTCTCTGGTCACCCTGGCCCCCAGGAGAGTCTGGGCCCTGGCTTGGCTTCAGAACGTGGAGCCACTCAGAGCCATAACACAGCCTTTTTCTGTATTACAGTTAGCCAGGCCTAGCAGGGCCTGGTCAGCAGAGGTAAGAGACGGGCTTCCTGGTGCTAAGCCAGCCTCCCCACCCGCCCCACCGCCAATGCATGCCCTTTCCCAAGATGGCATCTGAGCCTGCCCAGGCCCCAGCAGCATCAGCTGGCGGCACCTTGTTCCTCCCTGTCCTGCTGAAGGTGGCGTCTGCTTTTCTCTGCACGTGGCCACCCAGGTCCCGAATGAAGCGAGCCTGCTGGGACTAGTCTTGTCATCTCTTTGGGACTTCAGCTGCCCCAACCCTAAAATGGAGAGGGCGGTCAAGATACGAAATTCCCACCAAGAGCTCTGGTTGAAGGACAAGGATGAGGGCCAGGTGAGGATAGAGACCCTGTCTCGTTTACGGCCGAGCTCAGAGCAAATGCTCCAAGATGTGGCAGAGGAAACACTAGGCTTAGGGTCCCCTCCAAATGCCCTGAGCGTGCTCCCCATCTGCATGCACAGATCGTCTCTGGGAGAGGCAGACAGAAACAAGAAGGCAGCTAATTAACCATGGGCTCTTTATTTACAGCTCAAGAGAGCACATGCAACACGCCGTCACAGGGTCACAGGACTACAAGGGCATAGCACCCCCCCTCCCCCTGCTGCCCCCACACTTTATAGAGGAAGTTCCCAAGAGTCAGAACACCCAATGACTGCAGTGGGGCCAGTCCAGAGGCTCCACTTGATTTCCCCTGAAAATAGACCACTCCCAGCCCAGGGGGCGGGGCCTTAGAGCCTGGGAGTCGGTAAGGGCTAGTTCTGGCAAACTCTCCATTTCAGATTTGCCAACTCACACCTGAAGGTAAAGTCCCTGACCATCCAACTTTTCTGTTTCCTCTTAGGAATCCCAGACCTGGGTCTCTCAAACTTGATCGTGCCGAAGAACGGCCTGGGGACTCGGTAAAACCCAGGTGGCTGCACCCCATGGCCCGACATTCTGGTTCAGCAGATCGGGGTCGGGGCCCGGGACCCTGCACTTCTGCTGAACTCCCCAGTGATGCCCTCCCTGCTGCTGGTCCAGGACTACACTGTGAGGAAGGAGGGACTAGGAAGAGGAGGGACCCAGAAGAGGCTGGATCAGACTACCTGTCCTTAGAATTCAGAAAACACGCTCCCTGCAATGAAATTCCTTGGTTTTGCAAATCAGTTCCTGCGGCCCCTCCCTGACACACGCACGCGCACACACACGCACGCACACACACAGGCACACCTGCACTCCTGTCCCCCGTGAGAGGAAAGGTCCTCCCAGAGGTGATGGTGCCAGCCCCACGGAGTCCTACGTGGTTTGCTTTCCCGGCTCCTTCAGTGTCCCTCCCAGCACCCACTTCCCCGGCTGTTCTGTTGTCTTATAAACACGGTCCTTGCAGTTCTGACTCTCCTGCTGCAAGACAGATCCTATCCCAGGGAGCTGTGTGCCCGCCCTCTCAAGCGTAGATTTTATTCGGTGGGTTGAGTATGGCTTCGAGTAAGGACCCGTCTCAGCCGTGGAAGGGGTCGTGGCTTTGGGATTTGACTTGTGGTTCGGTCACCCCTCAAGGGGCAAGCGAAGGGGTCACTTTCCCGTGAGGCTCGGCCCTCACGTCCTGTGCCCCTCAGCCCGTTCCCAGCAGGCTTGGGAGTTGCTCTTGACATGGCCAGACGAATCCCAAGAAGGAGCCCCGTGGGGGCCGAGCACAGCTCTGGGGAATGTTGTAAGACCCCGCAGAAGGAATGCAGGAAGGCACAGGCTGCCCTCCGCGCAGCTACTGCTTTCCACTTGGCCTCCTGCTCAGCTCTCCCTCCGGGAGTATTTTTTTTGAAACTCATGAATCCCACCCCAGACCAAGGCCACTTACCCCTCCTCCTGCTCTGCCTCCGCACCCCGGATCCGAACCTGCTGCCTCGGGCTGAGCCCAGAACAGTTTTCCAAACTTCTCTGATCCCAGAACTCCACGCTCTCTTTTCTAAAGGAGCATCTCCTGGCCCCAGGGTTCCCCGGGGATGGAGCCTAAACCGTGACGTTGATGGATCGTTGTCACAGAACAGACCACCTCCTAAAATTATCCTAGAAAACAAATCAGCCAACACTGGGAGCTTATTCTGTGCCTGGCACTGTTCTAAATGTGCTATGAGGATTTTATGTTTACTTCTCACAACATCCCTATGACGGGAGAGTCATTATTCCCATTTTACAGATGAAGACATTAAAAAACAAGTAACTTAGAAACTTGCCTAAGGTCGCCACGGTGGTGAGGGCTGGAGCAGGCACTTTGTCACCAGTGGCAGTCCCATGGTCCAGCACGAGGGCAGAGTTCATGCCCAGCTGTACACTGGAGTCGCCTGGGGGAGCCTTGAACACACATGATGCCCAGACACAACCCAGAACAACGAAACCATCCCCTCGGCCTGGGCCATCATCGGTACCTTTGAAAGTTCCCTAAATTGTTCTAACATGCAGCCCG
>RCUC01104912.1:0-111971 GCA_003697995.1 Taxidea taxus jeffersonii
ATTGTGGCATAGAGGACCTGGAAATTGTCTCAGTGAAATTCCCTCATTTTCGTATAGGAAGTTCCAAATTATTTTCATTATCTACTTTGCCTCTCACAATAATGTACTTCACTAACCGAAAGAAAGCAAACTTTATATAGCTATAGTAAACATAAAATGGGACTTACGGACACTGAAGTGTTCACATCCTGTCAACTTATCAATAGCTTTGCAGGCTTCCTCTGTCTTTAGCATTTCCTCTTGTCTTCTTTTACTTTCTGGATCATCATTCAAAATCTTGTTCCTCAGCCAGGTCAAATGATACACCCTAAGTCTGTTCTTATGGCCTGATAGATAAGATGGAGTGTTTTTATTCAGTGTATTTTTTCATATATTAGAAAAACTAAACAATAAATGTATTTGGTCCTTTTAACCAAATATTCTCATTAAAGTAGAAAGCACTTTTACAAAAAAACTACAATACTAGGTTCTTCCCTTCGGAGTTTTAAAATATGATAGCAAAGTCTTTCTTAGTCTCTTATTTCTAAGAGATAGTCAAAATGTCTATCAGCTACCTATGTGCCTGTCTGAAGAGAAGTAAAATACTTCTTTGGGACAGGATAAGACTGCCATGTTACAGCAACAGAATTACCATCCATTCATTTATACTTTGGCTTTTATCTAAGGTATGATCCCTCTGGGATTCGGAGACCCAGAAGCTGTTCTTGGTAGTACGTATAAATGAGAGGGACATCTGATGTATTGACTTCGGAATACAGGGCTAGTGGGAAGGGTCTCTTTGTGCTCTTTCATTCCATCACACTTAAAAAATAAAGCTTTATTATTTTTTTCTCAATCAAATTTATCTTTCTTGCTAATTTTCTAATTGTAAACCCTAGCAAATTCTTACAGTTCCTTCAGGAAAAACAAGCCATCGAATTACACGTTTGTTTTCATACATAGTGACTTTGTATTCATTTTTTACAGTTTATTGTTACAAAATTTCTAGGCTCAACAATAAGATGATTACTTATGTGATTAATTTTATATATGTTTTTACATGACTCTTTTGAGCAAAATTAGAATTCAGACATCTATGTGTATTTCCATTCTAATCTTAAGTGGTAGAATAAATTTGCACTCTAAACTATTAGGTATCTTTCTACACTGATATTCTCAGTGTTATTTGATGCAAAAATAATCCACATTTGACAAAAATTTAAGCATTAAAAAGGGCACATTTGGGTTAGAGAAAGCTGGATAAAAATTAAAGAGATCTTGTCCAGATGTGCAGTCTCTAAGCCACCAAGATATTTTCAAAATCTAAATATTACATCTGTGTACCTCAAATAATTATAAATGAATGAAAATGAAACATGATAAAAAATCATGAAGCTTTAGCATATCTATAGAGGATTTTCTCCCCTAACCAAAACTTAAAGCAAAGTTAAAAATTTTTAGGTATATACATAATCATTAATTAATGTTCCATATAGCTATTAGGTATAGACAGGAAACATGCAAACATGTATAAATAACTTTAATTAGCATCATTTTATTCTACAGTTAAACCATTTTTTAACTTTTTCTATCTTTTTGTCAGTTGTCTTTTACCTATAGTTGACTTCAGTACTAATGTTTTCTAATACCAAGTAATGTTTACTAATGACAATTATTATTAACATCTGTTTATTTGCTTTCTTGTATTCAGAGATTCAGGTTCTGGCTGACCAAAACTAAGAAGTTCAATTACTATGTGGGAGGAAGGTGGAGGTCTTAGGGTATCCATTCTCGTTACTAATCCTGTCTGTAGGTACTCATGATAAGGTGCTGTCAGGGACAACAGAGTTTCATTTTTATCCAATTATTGTCTACTTTGTTCTTTGTTGTTTCTAGCACATTACAAGAAAGTATATGATGGATGTGGTCATCTGTACATGGGTGGGTGAAATTGTGAGTTGTAAAATTGCAGGTGGACACTCAGAAAAGACCTGAAAGATGTAAATGACATGTTTTTTCTCTTATCAAATGACCTAGGTGAGGTACATCACAATCAAATATCCAGACACCAAAGGAGAGTGAAGTTAGTTGAAACTGTAAATAGAATGACCCAGCAATTGTACTATAAGGTATTTACCGCAAAGATACAGATGTAGTGAAAAGAAGGGGCAAATGTACCCCATTGTGCATAGCCGCAATGTCCACAACAGCCAAACTATGGAAGGAGCCGAGATATCTTTCAACAGATGAATGGATAAAGAAGATGTGGTTCATATATACAAGGAAATATTACTCAGCCATCAGAACAGATGAATACCCACCGTTTGCATCAACATGGATGGAACTGGAGGGGGTTATGCTAAGTGAAGTAAGTTAAGCGAAGAAAGACAATTATTATATGGTTTCACTCATATGTGGAATATAAGCATTAGTACAGAAGAGCATAGGGGAAACGAGGGAAATCTGAAAGGGGAAAAATCAGAGAAGGAGATGAACCATGAGAGACTATGGACCCCAGGAAACAAACTGAGGGTTTCAGAAGGGAGGGGTGTGGAGGGAAGGGGTAGCAGGGTTATGGGTATTAAAGATGGCACGTGTTGCAATGAGCACTGGGTATTATGAGTAACTGATGAACTTTTGAACACTGCCTCAAAAACTAATGAGGTACTATATAGTGGCTAACTGAACATAATAAAAAAATAAACTCTAAATAAGAAAACATAAGTAGGGAAGTTTGGTGTCCTAATTTAAGGTTATATTTAAAGTGCTTTCCTATGAATACTTTTACCAAAGAAAGTCTTTAGCCTAGTTTGGAACCTAATTAATCTACATAATTACTTAGCTAATTTTAGTTCTTAAACAAACCGGAGATGGTAATCAGCAAATTGAGTGGCTCTACAACTTGAATCTGACGGAATGGTCTTCGCTTTATCAGTTTAGTGATGTCTGCCTTTCCACTTCTGTCCATCAGATACAGATTAGATCGGGTTCCCAACAGCAAATTCACTCCTGTTTGCATATAAAAAGAAAGGTGCTGTATTAGCTCAGATTAATTTTTATAATTGAATTTATATTAGTACTTTTGCAATTACAGTGCGCTGGTCTGTGCAAAGATGACATATAACTTTAGGCTAATGTTAAACTCATACTGTGTAACAATGAACTCTACCAACAAAACAAATTTCTCTAAAATACATTAAAATGTAGAAGACAATAACTTCCGACAATATTTCTACTGGCTGGTGCCTGGTGTGGCATCTCAAAAGGAAAACTTTATAAATATCTTTCCACCCTTTAGCAGAATTCTAAACTTTATAAAAATCAATCAACCTTTTTGAAAATTACAATTAAACATAAAGGATGTCTAGTGAATATGAAGAATTGAATTTGGTTGATTCCTCATTCCTAATTATAACTGAGGGTTTAATGCTTTTACAGTAATTATATGAAAATTATTTTTAAATTGGGTGAGTCTGTGTTCATGCATATATTTAAAAACATACATTGCAAAATACCTGTGAAACTAATTCCTACTTTTATGTATCTAAATTCCTATATTCTATTCTTTGTCTGCTGGCTCTATTTATTCAAATATAAACACCATTAAAAGATTGAATGAGAGGGTTGAGATAGAAGGTTAAGCTAAATTATAATACACTTCAAACCACTGTGGGAGTTTTCCCCATAACCTGAGACATAGGAAAAACTTAGCCAAGTAATATAATGGAGAGCACTTCAGTGTTTTCCTTTTAGTTGGAGACTATTTGTATTTCAAAGACATAAGGAGAAAAGACAAGTGTCTCTGCTTTCATTTTTCTGTTCTGTCCTTTACCAGCTCTCTAAATAAAGGCTTGTGGCAGATTTAGGAATTGCATTCCCTCCCAAAGAGGAATCATAGAGGGAGGGGGGAATATAGTCAATTTTGACTATAATCTTTTATTTTTCAAAGTAAAAAAACACAAGTTATAAAAATGAATTATTAGACGTTAATTAGATCTCTGGGTAGTTGCTGGACTGAAATGATAATGCGGTAAACTCTGCTTTCTTGTTACCTGACACAATATATTAACTTTGATGGTAACATGTTTTTTTCCAAGTTATTCAATCATATAGCTATAATGTTTGCTACACTGCACTATTTTTTATTTAAAATTCTGTCTTCTGTTCAAACATGCATTAAGCAAAATCTATGAAATTGCAAGTCAGAAGTTGGCATTTACTTTGAATTTCTTCCCTCCCATTTATTTATTCTGTTTCATTTATGATTCATACTGGCTTAGGCAAATATTGTCTGAGCCCTACTAATGTGGTTATAATTCTTCTAGAGTAAAGGACTGAAAAAAATCTATCAAAGTTAAGACATTATCAAAGGTCGTACAGAAGGCTAATAGACACATGAAAAGATACTCAATGTCACTCATCATCAGGGAAATAAAAATCAAACTACAATAAAATACCACCTCACACCCGTCAGAATGGCTAAAATTAACAACACAGGAAATAACAGATGTTGGTGAGGATTTGGTGAAAGGGGAACCCTCTTATCACTGTTGGTGGGAATGCAGTCTGGTGCAACCACTCTAGAAAACAGTATGGAGGTTCCATAAAAAATTAAAACTAGAACTACCCTATGATCTAGCAATGGCACTACTAGGTATTTACCCAAAGAATATAAACATACTAATTCAAGGGGATACATGCGCTTCAATGTTTACAGCAGCATTATCAACAATAACCAAATTATGGATATAGCCCAAGTCCATTGACCAAGGAATGGATAAAGAAGAGGTGGTATAAACACACACACACACACACACACACACACACACACACACACTGGAATATTACTCAGCCACCCAAAATAATGAAATCTTGCCATTTGCAATGAAGTAGTTGGAGCTAGAGAGTATTATGTTAAGTGAAATAATTCAGTCAGAGAAAGATAAATATCATATGCTTTCACTCATTTGTGAAATTTAAGAAAAAAAACAGATTAACATAAAGGGATGAAAAAGAGAGGGAGGCAAACCATAAGAGAGAGAGAACAAACTAAAGGTTGCTTAATGAAAGGTGGTAGCAGCCTGGGTTAAATGGGTGATGGGCATGAAGGAGGGCAATTGTTGTGATGAGCACTGGGTGTTATATATAAGTGATGAATCACTAAATTCTCTTCCTGAAACTAATATTACACTATATGTTAACTAACTAGAATATAGATAAATTCTAGTTTAGATAAAAAATAGAAACATTTCTATTCTAGTTTAGATAAAAAATAGAAACATTAAAAAAGAGACATTATTGAAAGTACTTTCTCTACAAATCCACAAGATTATTTAAAAACAAGAACATACAGAAATATGCCCTGTAATACCTCATTAAGTATTAAATGCTACACACCATCTTAAAGTAAAAATACTAAACTCAATTTTTTAAAAGACCTATTTATTTATTTATTTATTTGACAGAGAGAGAGATAGCCAGAGAGGGAACACAAGCAGGGGGAATGGGAGAGGGAGAAGCAGGCTTCCCGCTGAGCAGTGAGCCCGATGTGGGGCTTGATCCCAGGCCCCTGGGATCAGGACCCAAGCTGAAGGCAGATGCCCAACAACTGAGCCATCCAGACACCCCACTAAGTTCAAATTTTTAAATAATCATAACCTAGTCCAATTTTATGTTTTATTCAAGTCAATTCAAGTTAAAAGGAAAAACAGTAAAAAGGGGAGTGCAAATTCAAACACCAAACTGCCCTGAGTGAAAATAAATCAGTAAAAAGAAAAAAAGGAATAAATTAGCTACTATAAATATATTTTTATTTGTTTTATAATGATGTGGTAATAACAAGTGTTTTACATCTATGATTTTTTAC
Source organism: Taxidea taxus jeffersonii (assembly GCA_003697995.1). NCBI lineage: Eukaryota > Metazoa > Chordata > Mammalia > Carnivora > Mustelidae > Taxidea > Taxidea taxus. The sequence continues at coordinate 5,846 of RCUC01104912.1, forward strand.
AAGTTTGCTGCATTGATAAAAAATACATTCTTTTAAAAAACAACTCAGTTTTAAGAAACCAAACTTACCCCACAAAGAACCGCAGCAAATCTCAGAAGTGAATTCCTTCTCATACATGTGGATTAGTGGTTTTTTACATGCAGGAGACACATATAGTGGGTTAACATTGACTTCAGATGGTCGTTTAGGTGATTTCTCAGGTGCTCCCACTAATCCAGCATACACTGTGAAGAAGTAAGGGGGAGATAGAGAAATTACCAGTGTATATACCATATGTACTTGAATGTTTCCACAAATAAGACACAGCCCAAAAAAGTTTCTTTTCCTTTATTGTATTTTATTTTTACTGGAGGTATCATTTCTATAACTCCTAAACCATCAAATAACACAAATCATGGATGGTTAAAATATATTTCTGAATATGAATATACTTCAATTTCCTGTGATAAGATTGCAAAAGAGAATCCAGATGAGAGATTCAATTACTCAATTGCAGTTTAAATTTAGGTACCATAAAGTCTCAGTGAGGAGCATATCTTTTAAAGCATGTATCCATCTGAATTTATGTTAACTAAATATCAGAATAATTTCATTCTTTCCAGACCATGAACCAGTGGTCAAACACTGTAATGTGTGAACAGACTGCAGCATTTGGAGATTATATTAAATGCACTTACAGATGGTGCTGGCAAAGTCAGCATTTGCAGCCTTCCCAGAACCATTGGAAGAAGAGTAGCTGACAAAAAAACCTGATTGTGTTGATGCTTCTGATATGTCCATGCTGTTATTCTCATCATCAGGTGCTGCTAGTGCAGCACCTGAGGCAATGGCATTTGAGGCCTCGCTTCTACCACCAGGCTCCTAAAAGAAGATCGAAAATCAATTTTGACTTCATTCAGTGACGAACTGTGAAAGAAATACAATATGCCTAGAGGTCATTTGAAAAACAGAATGCAAAATTTTAGCATCTATAATTCTGCATCCTTTGAAAATCCACATTTATCAGATGAATTAATCAATGTTATCAGAAGAGAGAGAACTAACCTATATTGAAACAACTGACATCAAAGGAAAAATTCAAGGAGCTTAAAATCCCAAGATGTGCGATTTGGGGCCAAATGTTAGTGGATTTTTTATTATATACTAGGCATACTGCTAGTTATTTTATTTACATAAAATTGAAAATCCTTAACAACAACCTAAAAAGTAAGTGTAATTATCTCCGTTTTACTTATAAGGAAACAAAAGCTTAGCAAACTTAAATAATTTATTTAAATCATAAAGTAGGGGAACCAGAGTTTGAAGCCAAAGTCTGATTTCAAAGTTAATGTTCAGCTATGCTATGCTAAACAGCCACTTGAAAAGATAAAAATAATACCAGAGTTGGGGGTACCAATTTTACTTTGTCAAATGACAAAACTAGTGATGGAAAAATCAATCAACAAAAATTTAAGGGTGTGACTCTGCCTCACTGAAAATCTATCTGGCTTCCATTAACTTACATAGAAGAAACTCAAGGATAAAAGCCACAAAATGTAACAGAATTTACGTGGGAAGCCATATCTTGTGGAAAAACATACCAACTGTTATTGGTGAGCCTCTCTGTTGATAAGCATTTCTTTGCATCTAAACAGTGATTCTTGGCATTGAGAGAACTGTGCTGCCCCGTCAAAGACTTGTTTTTATGAACTTTCCAACCACAAAAGTGTTGTATGGTAACATATCCTTTCAAATTAAAATGAGAGGAATGTCTACTCACTCCCTAAATATCAAAAACACTCCTTGCAATAACTGGAGATACCTGGGGGAGGTATGAAGACTGTGATGGGACATTCTGATTTACAGTCTTTAATTAAGATAGGTAAGTAGGGAGGGAGGTTGGGGAGGGAGAAAAAGAGAGTGAGACCTTCCCACTCATACTGCTTTCCCATTAGAAACTATTTAGGAAGTTTCCTTCCTTCATTGATTTCTTCCATAATTATTGTGTCTATCATAAACCAAGTCCTAGGTTGGGTCCTGGGATTGGGTGAGTGGGTAAAGTAATCAATAATAGATTAAACATAGTTCCTACCTTTCTTCCACATTTAAAAAAAAGATTTTATTTATGTATTTGACAGAAAGGGAAAACACAAGTAGAGAGGCAAGCAGAGAGAGAGGGGGGAAGCAGGCTCCCTGCTGAGCAGAGAGCCCGATGCAGGGCTTGATCCCAGAACCCAGAGATCATGACCTGAGCCAAAGGCAGAGGCTTAACTCAATGAGCTACCCAGGTGCTCCTAGTGCCTTCCTAGAGTTCACAATCTAGTATGAGAGAAAAGCTAATCAACAACCAAATACTATGTCACAAGTACTAAAATGAAACTATAGGCAAAATGCTCAATAATGGAGGAGAATATAATTCCATCTTGAAAAGTCAAAGATGATATATGAGTTGGATCATGAGAATGACTAACCAAGCAGGGAATACATGAAGGGACAGCCTTATAGACAGAGGGAACAGCTTACACAAGGGCACTAATTCATGAAGGAGCTTGGATCTTGTAAGGCAGTTTGTGTTGATAGGTAGCAGGCTGGGAAAGTAAATTGCAATATTTCCTTTGTCCAGAATCTCACCTGTTTTCAGATATCCAAATACTCCCTATTTGTCAAGAATTAATTCAAATATAACATGCTCTAAGAAATCTTCTTTGTGATCATTCCTATTGATCTAGCATCTGTGGAACTATTTGAGTATTTTTTTAGAAAAAAAATTTAATTATGATCAGTTAGCCAACATATAGTACAAAATTAGTTTTTGATGTAGTGTTCAATGATTCATTAGTTGCATATAACACCAAGTACTCATCACCACATATATCCTCCTTAATACCCATCACCTGGTTACCACCCCCCTCCCTTCTGTAACCCTCAGTTTGGCTCCCAGAGTCCAGAGTCTTTCATGGTTTGTCTCCATCTCTGATCTCTTCCCATTCAGTTTTCCCTCCCTTCCCCTGTGGTCCTCCTCCACGATATTCCTTATGTTCCACATGTGAGTGAAACCATGTGATAATTGTCTTTCTCTGCTTGACTTATTTCACTTGATATAATTCCCTCCAGTTCCATCCATGTTGAAGCAAATCATGGGTATTCATCCTTTTTGATGGCTGAGTAATATTCCAATTTAACTATGAACCACATCTTCTTTATCCATTCATCTGTTGAAGGGCATCTTGACTCATTCCACAGTTTATATATAAGCAAGATGTCAGAGATAGACTTCAGGGTAGCAATCATGAAGTCAATAACTAGGCCTGAAAAAAGCATTAGTGACAATATAGAATCTCTAAGGGCAGAAATGAGATCTAATCAGGCCAAACTTAAAAATGCTATGAATGAGATGCAGTCTAAACTGGATTCTATTTGAGTATTTTAAGCCCATGTATAAAGTCAGTAATGTTTTTTGAATGATAAAATCATTGCCTAACACAATACATTACTTACATTTAAACTGTATGTGTTTATAGTTCCTCAAAAAGTGAAAATAGAATCTAACAATGGCACTCTAGCAATTCTACATTTAGGTATTCCACTCCTGGGTAAATAGCTCAAATAATGGAAAACAGGCACTCTACAACACATAGTTATATACCAATGTTTACAACAGCATTATTCATGATAGCCAAAAGGTGAAAACAACCCAAGTGTCCATCAATAGATGAATGGATAAACAAAATGTGATATATTCATACAATAGAATATTATTCAGTGTTAAAAAGGAAGAAAATTCTGATACTTGCTACAACATAGTTGAACCTTGAAAATATTATGCTATGTGACACAAAAGGACAAATATTGTGTGATATGGTTATATAAGGTTCTTAGAAAGTAGAACAGAGGTTACTTGGGACTGGTAGGAGGGATAATAGGGAGCTAATTATTTGTTTAGGATGATGAAAAAGCTCTAGAAATGAGTAGTAATAATGGTTGTGTAACATTGTGAATGTACTCAATGCCTCTGAACTGTACACTTAAAGTAGTAAAGATGGAAAATTCTGTTATGTAAATTTTACAATGATAACTTCCCAGAAAAAAATTATATATGTTAAGAGACACTACCCCAAATGTGTAATGTGAATAATAAAGGTGAATAAAAAATGTATTTTTGTCCCTGGAAATAAATAGGAACCATCCAAATGAGAAGAAGTTAAAATCTACAGCTATAAATTAAAATGCTTAAGGCTTTGGGTTAGAAGTTAAAAATATAATTGAAATGACTGGAAATGTGACATATCACATGAAAAAAATAAATTTACAAGGAGAGGAATTCATTGTCCTTTTCATTTTTTTTTCTCCTTTTCAAATGGTGCATTACCTCCTGTTGATGTTCAAAGTCGTGGGATGTCGGTCTCTCCAATCCTTGACTATCTGTCTCTGACAAATTTTCTCCTCCACTGAGTTCAAGGGCTCTACTTTCTTCATTGGTTCCACTGATTCCCTTACCTCCATTAACTTCCTTAACTCTTCTTCCATTGCCTATATTGGCTCCAAGTACATCATGGTCTCTAATGGCTACACTGCCCCCACTGGCTGCATTTTCTCCTTGACCTCTACTGACTCTCTGACTTCCATAGCTGCTGCAGGTCTCTTCTCCACCATCACTTCCATCTCTACCATCTTGCTTGCAGTTTCCATCTCTGCCATAGCTTATTCTGTTAACAAGATCCAATTAATGATAGAAAGCCACTGAACAAAAATACATTTGAAAGTCAGCAAATAAAACAGAATTAGGATGTATCTAATACATATGTACTATCTCTAGGAATGTTTTTGCTCTATGTGAACACTATTGGCATGATATGGACAAGAAAAGTACCCCATATCTTGTCAATCTTAAATCCAGAATTAACACCATAGCCACCATCAATTTCCTGACTGCACATGGATTGCAGATGGAAGAGAGCTTGCATCCTTTATTAGGAACATGTGTTAGGCTAGCAGCAAAAACATGTTTTATTTTGGGCGGGTCATTAAATAATAGACTACATGCATTAGCAACTTCACAGCCACATAAATGATTAAAGCCATATTTTTGGCACAACCACAACAAAATTGAATACTTGCTTTTTGGAATTTATTTAATTCCTGTTAATTTTAACATGTGTCTTGATTTTCTAACATGTGTATTAACTACTTTGCTAAAGAATCTAGTTGATTTTTCTATTACTACCACCAGGAAATTCAGTAATATAGATCTCATTAAGATAAGATAGTCATTTATTTAGTTGCTGAAACAGCAACCTTACCAAATGTCATAATGATTTTTTGCATTAAAGACAACATATCCAGGTACCTATGATAATCCTAAAAGCAAATTTATTTGACGATGAAATTCCTGGTAGATTTTTTTAATTGACAAAAAAGAAAAAATGTTGAATAATTTGTAGTCAGTTCTGCCATGTATATCTACCTAATAACATTTGAAGATTAACAAAACAATATATGGATTTCAATATTATAAAGTAAACAATTCTCCCACTGTTAATCATTTTTCTACAAATGTAAACATTTACTATATTAAGTAATCTTGCCTGAGAACAGTTTGAATATAAACCATGTACATATAAATAAGAATACACTGACCTATTTAGAACAGGAGATAGAAACTATATATATAGCAAACAACTGGTGGCATTCCCAAAATATCACTTCACTAAATATTACCACTTCTGGCAGTTGCTATGTAAGAAGATAAAATTGACTAAGTACTGAATTTAGTTATAGCAGTTTGCAGAATTCCAAAAATAATTCTGTTAGTACATTTCTGCCTAAAATTATCAAGTGAAAAATAAAGGCTGCGATTCATTTTTCTCAGCAAATTTGAAGATTTAGTATGCAAAATCAGGGCTTCCTCTTACAGTTATTAAGTGGCACACTATTTGTCACCTCATTTCATATACTCACTGTGGTTTTAGAGGATAAGATCATTCAGTAACATTAATTTTAATAGAAACATGAATAATTGGCAGTTATAAATAACTTCATACTTGTATACTAATAAAATTTGTATGCAAAAATTCAAAATTGTTTTTCATTAAGTAATTTAAAGTCTATTATTGAAAATCAAACATTTACTAATATGCAAATGTAATTCATTCATCCTCTTGGTAATAAAATTTGAAAGTAAAACAAAGGTGCGAACAGTTCTGAAATTTTAAAACTTTGGTAGTGCAAATAATACAGAAAAACCAACCTTGGCCAATAAGGGGCATCATCATGATTATTGGCTTTGTCATCAATAGCTCCATCACTGTCATTATCATCATAGTCTTCACCAACATCATTAGCCTGATCAACCTTGTTATCCAAGTCATCATTGCCATTGTCATGATCATAGGTATCCTCATATGCATCATTAGAATCAGCATCATCACCATCAGTATCAGCACCAGTATCATAGAGTTCAACATAATCACCATCCTCTTCAGGTGGCTGAATGACGGGTGCAGGAGTTAACCAATCATTCCGGAAGATTTCAGAGAGTGCATTATAGCCTACCCATTCATTTGTCAAGTAAACAGGGGGTGATATTTTTCCTACTTTAAATCCATCTGGAACCTGTGTGCACAAGAAAGGTTAATGTAGTCTCCAGTAGCCTTTCATTTTCTTCTAAATTGGAAAGTTTCCATGCTGACAATATTTTAAAATATATTTCCAAGTGAAGATTTTTTACTCACTAGATAAACATTTTTGTGAGGATGAGATGTCAAAACCCAAACTTCAGGCTATGATCATTAATGGCCTTTCTGGCTCACACAGGGCAAAATTTACTCTTTTTTATTACCCCTACTTCTCTGCTGAGGAGTAGACATTTCATTTTGGTGATAGAGAATATAACAGATTATTTGATGTTCTATAGAAGATATAGTTACTTTTTTCTTTCCTTTTTATTCTCTGATATTAGCATTAACACATAGCTCTTAAAATTGATATGTTAAATTTTCCAGCTTAGTTTTGTAAATAGGTTATCTTAAAGTAGATCAAACACTTCTAATAAACAAAGTAGTATAAAGCTACCTTTAAGTATGGTAAGTGTCATATAATCAACCTTTAGGCAATCTGAAAGAAATTGTGTATATGGTAGGGTAGGAATAATTACAAAAATAAAATGAAATGACCTGAAAGCATAGGGCAAAAACAATTGGAAGAATGTTATATGCTATCAGAGGACATTTTATTTCTCCCTAAATGTTTAATTTTTATGCATTGTGTTATCATTCAGGAAATTATATTAGATGAAAAGAGAACATCTAGCTATTACTCCTTGATTTGAGATTAGCTTCTACAAAGACCTTTTTATCACTCCTCTGAATATATTCTGATAAAAGAATATTAATATAAAATATTTTATAATCAACTAAATGTTTCTCCATTTCAAATTTAATCTAGATTTCATATTCTGCATACTCACATAACAATGGAAATCTATCTTTGAAAGATTATTTAAAAACTGAACACTTTGACCTTTCCCTCAAGTGAGGATGAAAGTACATAATTTGAAAACCATTTTTAAAAAACAGGTAAACGTGTTAAGAGTTAAGATGGAAACCTACATGGACATCAACCAGCAACTTCTGATCAATAGTGGAATAAGGCGGTGATGACTGGGACCTCCTCCAGGTCACAGGACTCTCTTCCTCAGAAGAAGAGTCTGTGGAGTGACAAGAAGATATTAGTAACAGCGATGATTGTAGCCATTCCCTTCACTTTTATAGTGTACCGGTTTAATAACTTGGTGTTTTTTCTTGCCTTTTTCCATTCAGGAAATATCACCTAATAAATCCTCATGCAGCCAGGGTCCTAGATTCTGTTTGCGGGGGGAGTGACATGCTCAAGGTTTTGTTGTCTGTAGATCTATATGGCTTTTCTGTTTTCAATATTAAGTGTACACTTGCTAAATATTTCTCTCTATCTGTGTGAGAAGATACCCAGTAAGACTGGTAGGCAGTAGCATTTAAAAAAGAATAATAATATGTACCAAGAATAGAAAGAGCTAGGTGATATCACTGGGCTCCCATATTAACCAGTAGAAAAAGAGCCCGACAGTGTATTAGAAGATGATAGATTAGACAAAATTCTCAAGAGGAGATTTAACCCTGCAATCTTAATCCCCCAATTTCCACTCAATGATATATCCTGAAGTATTTCAATAGAGTTGAAGAGCAAACAACTGAAAAGAGACAAAACTTAACCATTTTTATAAAGCTAGAAATTTTTCTATAATGATGTTGTGCACTAGAACTTTTTGCAGTAATAGAAATGTTCTGGGGGCACCTGGGTGGCTCAGTGGGTTAATGCCTCTGCCTTCGGCTCAGGTCATGATCTCAGGGTTCTGGGATGGAGCCCCACATCGGGCTCTCTGCTCCAATGGGGAGCCTGCTTTCTCCTCTCTCTCTGCCTGCCTCTCTGCCTACTTGTGATCTCTGTCTGTCAAATAAATAAATAAAATATTTAAAAAAAAGAAATGTTCTGTATCTGCATGTCTAACACAGTTGCCAGTAGTCACACATGGCTAGTGAGCATTTGCTATATTGCCAGTGTGTCTGAGGGGTTGACACTTTAAGTTTAGTTTTAATTTGGTTAATTGTTACAATGTGCAACTTGATTCCACAGTGTAAATATTTCCATTTAAAATGCAAATTTAGGGGCCCCTGGCTGCTCAGTTGATACAACTCTTGGATCTTGGGGTTGTGAGTACAAGCACCACACTGGGTGTAGAGATTACTTAAATATTAATGAAAATCTTTAAAAAATGCAAATGTATCTGGATTAGAAGGATGGATTTTTTAATATTAAGATTTATGGTACAATAAATAACACCTGTGGTTAAAATTCAGTGATAATATTTTGGGTCAGATATCAGAAAATCTGGCTGAGTATACATAGAAAAATCTTCACCAAAGGGTACTTACATCCTTGCTTATTTTTTTATGTGCTTGGATTTTAAAGATAAATAGTCCTATCCCTTTTTTTAAAATTTGCAGCCTTGCTATATATAGCAAGTTGTAGACCTTGCAATCCAAAAATCATGTATATACAAATACTGCTATCTTTTGAGTATATTATCGAGAACACATCCTAAAATTTGTGTCTGCAACTTCTGGCATTGCACTTTTATGATTTATTATCTTTCTTCAGAAAACCATTTTTTCTCAAGTCGCTGTGTGTGTTGTTAGGTTAAATAAGTTTGGGTAAGTGTTTAAGATTTTGAGGCAAATTTGTAGTAAGGTGCTCTGATTTCCTGCATAATCAAATAGGTAATCTCATGGGAACTTCAAATGGGCGAGGTAGCACAAATAATAAAATAATAGAATTTTAGAGCTGAAAAGAACTTCAGCTATTATCTATCTACACAGAAGCTATCCCCTTCTCGCTCACTCCCAACCAATGTTCATGACTGCTTTGGAAACCAGTCTAAAATTTCCTTATTTCAGAAAAGGCAGTATGAATGAACCTTAAATATTTAGGTGTTTGCGCACTATTAGTAAAATTAGTCCTAGCCAAACCAGAAAGGTTCTGGGGAAAATATTCTTAAAGTTACTTTTGTTTCAGGTTTGTTTTATTTCTCACGAGATAATATTTCTGTATAAGAGGACACTATTAAAGTAATTCTACCATTATCTGAGTCTCCCAAGAAGAATGTGGGTTTTAAGTTCAGGTCTTTGAAATATTTGATTTTGATAGAGTACACCTATATATCTTTTTATTATTAACATTTTAATAAAATCTGTGTTCTACATTTTTACAGATGACTTGAGAGCTCATTCAGGCATTTTGCCCTTGCTGAACTTATTTTGATTGCTTAAAAATACACAATGCCAGATTTTACAATCTAAGGCCTAACTTTTAGCTCTGTTTATTTCAATATTTCAAAAATCTATTATTCATTTAAACTCTCAAAAGCACATCATAAAATAAAACACTTCTTTTGAAATTCATATCACAAATTGTGAAGCTATTTTCTATGATTTTATAATTTTTCATGCATTTGAGTAGAAACATCAATTTGTAACATTTAAGGATGTTTATGAGATGCTGTATATATCTTACTTTGGGGTAGTGAAATAAATGGATAAATAAAACACATGCCCACAACTACTCTATCTAATATTTCAATATTTTAAGGTTTGCCTATAAATTTTAGCCTGTTAGTCCTCTCTCAAGTTCCTTTCCCTTATTTTTCATACATGGAACAGAAATCAAAGTTGACACCCACCCCCAGACACATTCCTAACTTCTACACAACTTAAAGAAAAAAAATTAAGAAAAATTATTTTCCATTTCTAAAGGTCACCACTGACCACCCGGTTGCCAAATTCAGTGGCCTCTTGGCCTTAATTCTATGTGGCTTCCCTAACACTTTTGACTCATTACTTCTTGAAGTTCTTTCTTCACTTCTGAAATATAAACTGTTAAATATTAGCTTTGTGTTTTGACTGTTTAAACTCTGTGCTTTGAATTACCTGATGCTGCTGGGCAGTTTTGAGGACTTTGCGAACTTTTTTGTCTGATGTCAATGGGCTTCTGAGATTGTTCCAAAACAGATAGCTGAGGAACACTAAATGAAAAGACAGAAAACCATACGCCGTGTGCTAATATTCACAAAGGGAATATACAGCTCAAAATCAAGACCAACAAAAAATTTTAGGTATATGGGCATATATCAAACTAAAAAGAAGTAGAGCTTAAGTAATATTTTCAAATTCCCATTTTTCCTCAAATGTGCTATTTTATCTAGAACAGATAAATAATTTCCAAAATATAAATAAAATGTTTCCATATAGTATACATTTCCTTCACATATCATATTAATTTCTAAAAATTCAATAAACTTTCTTTCAGATAATATTCAGACATTACATACCTAGTAACACAGTGATAAATATAATAGTCTATGCAGGGATTTTAACAAGATAAGAAGCCGTTACTGTTATGTCAAATAGTCCACTATTATCATCCTGATTTGGCCTTTACATTTTTTTTAAATTTAAGCTTTATTTAAACATATAATGTAACCCCACCACCCTCTCCCTACCCCTCTCCCCCCCCACCCCCCTCAGTTTGTTTTATGACATTAAGAGTCTCTTTTGGTTTGTCTCCCTCCTGATCCCATCTTGTTTCATTTTTACTTTTCCTACAACCTTAACTCCCACCCCCGTTGCATCTCCACTTCCTCATATCAGGGAGATCATGTGATAGTTGTCTTTCTCCAGTTGACTTATTTCGCTAAGCATAATACGCTCTAGTTCCATCCATGTCGTCGCAAATGGTAAGATTTCATTTCTTTTGATGGCTGCATAGTATTCCATTGTATATATATACCACTTCTTCTTTATCCATTCATCTGTTGATGGACATCTAGGTTCTTTCCATAACTTAGCTATTGTGGACATTGCTGCTATAAACATTCGGGTACACATGCCCCTTTGGATCACTACGTTTGTATCTTTAGGGTAAATACCCAGTAGTGCAATTGCTGGGTCATAAGGTAGCTCTATTTTCAATTTTATGAGGAACCTCCATGCTGTTTTCCAGAGTGGTTGCACCAGCTTGCATTCCCACCAACAGTGTAGGAGGGTTCCCCTTTCTCCACATCCTCGCCAGCATCTGTCATTTCCTGACTTGTTCATTTTAGCCATTCTGACTGGTGTGAGGTGGTATCTCATTGTGGTTTTGATTTGTATTTCCCTGATGCCCAGTGAAGACATCCAGATGGCCAACAGACACATGAAAAAGTGTTCCACATCACTGGCCTTTACATTTTTAAGTGTCCTGTTCCTGATTTAGATAGATGGATGGGTATAAATATAGGAACTTTTAGTTTTTAATATTCGAATTCAGGGAATATTTAGAAAGCTTTTTTGGACCTGTGCTGTTAAATTTTATGTCACTTTGGAATTTCTATATAGAAAAGGCTTTGGTTATTGATCTCAGCCTAGAACAGATAAGAGTCTTTTCTATGACCCTAAATTTCAGAAAGACTCATATATTTGTTATTCATAAATTCAAAAATATTATTCTAATGGGAAGAGCCAATTCCAGTTTAAAAGCAATATTAATTTTTATGTATTGGATTTTGTCAAAGACATATCCCATGATACCAAAAAGATATACAAAATTAAGCTGTTTTTCTCCCTTTGTGGTCAGAAGGACCACGACAACTTATTCACTGAAGGCAGAGAAAGCAAAAGTTCCTAATCTTGCTTTCTAATTTTCCAAGATTTCTGTACACAAGTCAAGTCTAAGGACATAAATATATGGGGTTTTAAATAATAATGAGGTAGTAATATATATGCTACAGACCATCAACTCTATGCAATCTGACCATACAGTCCAGTATCTTGAATATAGCAGGCACTCAATAAATATTTAGCAAACGACTGAGTGAATGAATATAGGCTAAGTTCTGTCCATTATAATCTGGAGTTGTAAGGGGTATGATTTTCAAGGAAAATCTACATTAAAATATAGCTTTCAGGGGCACCTGGGTGGCACAGTCAGTTAAATGTCCAACTCTTGGTTTTGGCCCAGGTTGTGATCTCAGGGTTGTGAGACCTAGCCCCATGTCAGGCTCTGTGCTCAGCATGGAGCCTGCTTCAGATTCTCCCTTTCCCTCTGCATCTCTTGCTCATGCTCTTTCTATCTAAAATAAATAAATCTTAAATAAATAAACAAGTAAATAAACAACTTTATTTAGCTTTCAAATACAACGCTTTGCACATGACATCTAAAATATGAAATATGACCTTCAAAAATTACTGAAGATCACCAATATTATAGAGATAAAAAATATAGTTACCAGTATAAAATATCATTGCTATAATACTGAGTTTTATTTATTTATTTATTTATTTATTTATTTTTTAAAATTTTTAAAAGATTTTATTTATTTATGTGTCAGAGAGAGAGGGTGAGAGAGCGAACGAGCACAGGCGGGCAGAGAGGCAGGCAGAGGCAGAGGGAGAAGCAGGCTCCCTGCTGAGCAAGGAGCCCAATGTGGGACTCGATCGCAGGACGCTGGGATCATGACCTGAGCCGAAGGCAGCTGCTTAACAAACTGAACCACCCAGGCGTCCCAATACTGAGTTTTAGATTTGATTTTCCCCATAAATCATTTTAAGCTTGCCCATTCCATGGCATTAACTTCTGAAGTTAGGAATTGTGTGTGTATTTTAACATGTAGTACATATACATGATATTAGTGATATATTACATGACAAAATGTATAATTGAAGTACACGATACATATAAAGTTTCACATCTTTTTCTTTTAAAATACCAACTGAAAGCTGTCAAATAATCCATTGACATTTCTTTTATTAAATTGTGGATCTTATCATCTAATTATTAAACTAAATGTTTAATAATTAAACTAAATGACACTGAGACTACAGTATATCCAAAAATGAATTATCTAGTTAATGAATTACTGCAGTTAAGGTTTTAAATACAAGATGAATATATCACTAGTGACAATGTTTTCATTAATACTTTTTAGTTTTAACTTTACACAAAACTTAGTATCAAATAAATATGCTTTAATTTTCCATGTGATAGTAAATAATGAGTAATTGGAATATGGAAATCAGAGACACATACTTTGAAGAGATCGTGACACGGTGTTCACAATCCTGATTGTAAGGCTTTGAAGTAGATCTTTCTTGGACCTTAAAGACAATAAAATACTTTGGTAAATTTTTTTATCGTAAATTCCTTTGAGTTATTAATTCATGGGAAAATGCTTTTCTTCATATAAAAGAAAATGTTGACTAAAAATCAAACTTATGAAATCTGATTTTCATAATTAGATTGTATTTTCATAATTATAGTATAACATTACAACTGCTTAACCATAATTTCTCATGGTATCCTTGAATTTTAGTATAATAACAGATTCTGGAGATTATATAATTAAACATTCTAATTTTATTTTTGAAGAATCTGTACCTCAGAGAGGAAAAATCAACTCCCTAAGAATTTTACATCATATTAAAGAATATCTGTAATCAGAATGTAGGTCCCTCAACTGCTAATTTAATGCTCTTTTTATGTTTTCATATTACTTTTATATAAAGCCCAAATTTAACACTCAGAATTTAAGTTCAAACTTCTCACTCACTCACCCTTTTAAGGTAACTCTAGATTTTCAAAAGTTGTAACACACATAAACACATCAATAAAATGTCTTAAGTGTCAAAAGTGTCCCAACTTCAAGTAAGTATGTTGTTTTCACTTTACAATTGGACTGTAATGTCATAGTGTTCTAATACTTTTTCAATTCTAAATGATTTTGGTTTCTATTAATTGTTCATTCATCTAATACAGTAAATACTTGAGAAAGAGCACATAAAATGAGCCAGCATCCATCAGTAAGGCAGATTTAATTTCTGCCAACATTAGTAGATAAGACCATGTAGTATTGCCTCACCTCATTTAGTTTTATATCATTAGGTTTCCACTTAAAATAGTTTTTAGCTAACCAAAAAATGGGCTATTCTGACATTCAATGAGGCCGTCACAGTAGATTATTTAGAAAGAAAAATTAAACATGTTACATTTTTTAAAAAAATTAAGCATTTTCATGTTGATAAAGTCACTCTATAGTTTCTAGAAACTATACTAACTTTACAACGCTTTTTTCTCTCTACGTAGTGACACATCAAAGTTGTCTTTAAACTCTAACAGACACTTGGGTAAGAAACGAAAAATGTTAATTGTTCACGTTCTGCTAATGAGTGCTTCCAAATGTAACCAGATATTTAGCAGTATGCACAATAAGCATCTGACTTTTTCCACATTTGATTCAGATACCTGGCATCATATTGACCCTGCCTAGGCCTCTTGGTTTACGAAACTGATCTCAGAAAGGTTATTGACACTAGTAAACCAGAGACAAGGATTACTAAGAAAAGATAAAGACCAAAATTAAGAAAAGCTAGCTAATGCCTGAAATGAATTGTTTTGGTCCAAGAAATGGGAAGATGATCTGTATGGATAGCATATATAAGGAAAATGATGCATTCCAGAACAATCAGGCACAACTCATATTTCCTGCTTAAAAACGCATGCTTAAAGGTAATAATTGTTATCTAAGAGTAGGAGTAAAGTCATGATTTAATAAGGCAGAGAGAGAGACATAGGGCCTTTTGTAATTAAATAATACAATCCAGCTTATGTTCCTTCTGCCAGTGGTATTTATAAAGTGATACTCTTTTATTCACTTCAGAGGACTGTTAGTATCAGAAGTAACATATTTTAAAAGGATAATTGTCCATGAAAGACATCATAGGACTATCCCGAAGCATCTAGAAGAAATATAGTAATCTGGGGCCCTTGTGCTGATTAAGAACAGCAATGAGACTCCTGACCCACTATTAGTAAGGCAAGAATATCTGAGTTCTTTACCCAACAATCTGCTCATCCTTAGTGACCAAGATATTTAAAAAAATTTTTTTAATGATTTTATTTATTTATTTGTTAGAGAGAGAGAGATCGAGCACAGGCAGACAAGAGAGGCAGGCAGAGGCAGAGGGAGAAGCAGGCTCCCGGCAGAGCAAGGAGCCCGATGCGGGACTCGATCCCAGGACGCTGGGATCATGACCTGAGCCGAAGGCAGCCGCTTAACCAACTGAGCCACCCAGGTGTCCCAAGATATTTTTAGATGGCTAGCTGTTAGGAATGCTGGATGATGATAATAAGTTGTCCACATGGAAACTGAAACTACAACTTGGGCCTCACCAATACCGTAAGCTAAATGCTGTTAATATAGTTGTGAAAATGGAAGTCAACCTGGACATGAGGACTGACTTGATTATTCATATAAGTGTAAAAAAGTAAACCACAGATTAAATGACCCAGACCCTGTCATAAACTACATCCCAGAACAATCAAGGGAAAAGATATGTGTGATTGTGTTACAAGCTGAACTATTCAAGGTTTTTATGGGCAATATTTTTACTTAAAAGAATGAATGACAAAACAAACTATGATTATTCAACTTGGGTATTTGGCAGGCATTTTATTTAAAATCAGTGAAGTTAGGCTGTCAATTCAGGGAAAAAAGAACAACTGATGTTATTTGTTAGCAATGATAAAATTGAGTTTTGAAGTGAAAATTAAAATTTTAGATTTATTATCTGTCACCATGCACTTGACTTATCAATACTCAATCACTTTTCTGATGAATTGGTGACATTAACAAATGATATTTAATGATGTTATATAATTAAATGTGTAAATATTTGGAAACATCTACATACACACTGAACCAATGTTTTCCAACTGACCAATGTATGAGGATAAAAAATTGTGAATGAGCAAAACATCTATTCATAGCATACAATAGAATAATGGATTTTAATATTTCTGAATATGTAAATTTTCACTGATAGGATTTTAAATTCCACTTCTGTAATTTTGGTACATTATCAAAGAATTTCCACAATTATCTGGTAAAGCTATGAAAATCCTTTCTTCCCAACTACTTATATGTGAGAAGCCAGCTTTCACTCATATACTTCAACCTAAACATATGGCAAGAAATTGAATGCAGAAACAGATATGACAATCCAGTTGTTTTCCATTAAGTAAAATGGAAAATAGTTATTTTTTATTAAGTTTTTGTTTCTTATGTTGACATATGTTGACACAGAATACTTCTATTTATTTTTAAATGAATTAATACATATTTAAAATTTTTATTTTAATTTATAATTCATTAAATATTAAATGACACAATCCACATTAAACAAAAGTTTATTGAGGTCTTCAATGTTTAAGAGTATAAAGATATCCTGAGACCAAAAAGTTTAAGAACCACTGTTCTAGGCACTTATTAATGTCACAGCAACTCATACTGAGACACTTACCTCATTTCCTTTAGGACTTGGAACATATGGTTGCAATGGTTCTATTTGGACTTCAGCTTGAATTGAATGAAATATTTCATCATTGTCTGATGATTCATCTTCTTTGTCCTTTGAAACAAAAAGGAAAATAAATATTTTAATTGTTGTTAAAATGCAAATGATAGGAGCGACTTTATATTCACAATGTACAACTTAAAAGAATAATTTTCAAATATTAAAATTGATTTAAACTGGTAGATTCTAATAGTTTTGGTTCTGGATTCCCTTTGGAATCTGAGGAGATTCTAACTGCATACAGACACACATGTCTACATATATTTTCAGGGGGATCACTGACCACCTGCAGCCAATATATTAGACCCAGGTTAAGAATATCCGGTTTAAGGCTTAATTAATAACCTCAAACTGTCACATTTACTAGTGAGTTATAACTATGAAGTTCGGTGCTCTTGTGCAGTGGAAGATCTGTAATATAGCAGTGCAAATATTTCTCAGTAACTGAGCTCCAGAAGCTTAGGAAAGTTCCTGTTTTCACATTTAAACCAATCAATATTATTCCTTCAACTCATAAAGAGTAATGACAATGAGTTTTCTTTTCTTTGGTTAGTTGAAGAATTCACATAAATTTCTAAATGTTAACAAATTTTTAGGCAATTCACAAGGTCTACGACTTTGAGTTAGTATCAATTTTTTTATATTTTCTTTAAAAATCACACATAAAGATATGAATGCCTGTACAACATCCTAAGGTCATGGAATTGGTAACTATTATTTATTGACTTTTTCTTCCATTTTAGAATGGCTACTCACATGTATATTTAAAACACCAAATGACAGTAAGTATGTGTCATGCTACCAATGCTATGAGTCTTGCAGGCTTGCATACAAGTCTTTTTCATAAATGCAAAACCCATTAGATTTAATTGTTATTATTCCTCATTGAAATTAGTCACTAGCATTTTAGATGCTTTAATTTCAGGCAAATATCACCACTCTAGACTTATACCTCCACTTCTCTATATAGTTTATTTCTCTTCCTATCTCCCCCTTTATTGGGAGTATGCATCCATATCCTCTTTGGGGCCTTTCTTCACTTGCTGCTTTTACCTTCTCTCGAGTTAAACATGTTAGGGAAATAACATTCGTTTAATTGGCTCAATGGACAAGCCAAAAGACTCACTTATCCAGACATTCAGACAAAATACATTTGTAATTACTACATTAATTATTATTAGATAAATGGATGTTGATACCAGGCTTTAATTTAGGATTCCTTTATGTAAATGGATGCTATGAAGTATTAGAAAACAAGTGCTCTCTTAATCCTATTGACCCCATTAATTTGCTTATAAAGCCCAGAAACCCTTCTTTGTCAGATTAAATCTGCCAGATAGAATTCATCAACTCCAGCCAAATTATATCTACTTATATTAGAGAATTTGAAAGAATGAAGTTTTGATTATTGGAAAATAAGATAAAGATAGTAACATATTGCATTTCAAGAGTACAGAGATGAATTTATAACTTGTGTCATGTTCTATGCAGAAATTGTATTGATTAATAATGTAAAATGGTGGAAAACTAGTGAGACAAGTCATACATATGGAAAATACAAAATGCTTTGGAAATTGCTTTTTCTGTTTCATTTTAGCCTTGGTTTAAACATCCTGAAGTGAAAAAAAAATGGTACAATTCACTTAAATAGCACAGTTTAGCATTCTTTGGGAAGAAAGACAAATTAACTTAGAGGTTGGGGAACAAAAGCAAAGTTTTTGTGTGTTTATTTTTAATGAGTTATTTTTAAAATTTTGAACTATGACAGTAATTTTCTTTTTTTAAATTTTTAAAATGTAATTTCTTCTCAGTGTTCCAGAATTCATTGTTTATACACCACACCCCATGCTCCATGCAATACTTACCCTCCATAATACCCACCACCAGGCTCACCTAACCTTCCACCCTTCTCCCCTCCCAAACCCTCAGTTCGTTTCTCAGAGTCCAGTCTCTCATAGTTTGTCTCCCCCTCCAATTTCCCCCAATTCACTTCTCCTTTCCATCTCCCAATGTCCTCCACGTTATTCCTTACTCTCCAGTAATTTTCAAAGATCAAAAATAATAAATTTAAATGTCCTTATGGTGTCCCTTCGTTAGTTATTAATTAAAGGTATAACAAACCATAAGAGACTCTTAATCTCACAAAACAAACTGAGGGTTGCTGGGGGGAGGGGGGTTGGGAGAGGGTGGTGGGGTTATGGACATTGGGGAGGGTATGTACTATGGTGAGTTCTGTGAACATATAATACATTATACATTATATGTTTATAAATTATATTATGTTTATATATTATATGTTTATAAAAAATAAAAAAATATTTTAAAAATTAAAAAAATAAAGCTATATCTCTACAAAGATAAAAAGCAATTACCTGGATCATTCAAGCCAATTTTTCTTTATCATCTGGAAATTTTAAGATAGTTTACTTGAACTACAAGTTATTAAATTAATCTTCTCTGGGACACAAGGATATGTATTTCATTTGGTCTTAACAGAGGGAAACATAGGCATGAACTAGCATGTTTTCTCTGCATATTTGATTCAATTAAAATTGAATTTAAAATTCAATTAAAATTGAAATTCTTACATTTGCAGCTTGTCTCAATTCTTCCTCATGTTGATTAAAGATATCCTCCCATCTGTGCTGGTGCCTTCGCCTGCAGGCTTCTAAATCTGAGAGCTCAAACTCTTCAGGTCTCCGTGATAACTTTGCCCGGAACCTCTTTGGTGATAGTCTTTTTGCCAATGCCTGCCTTAGACTAGAAACTTTTGATTTTTTCTTCCGTGCTTGTTCTGGTTGAGAGTAAAACATGTTTGAAGACAGGTTTTCCATCAAGGTTTGCAGTGGACCAAGTGGCTTTGAGTTATGTGAGTTTGGTGCTCGAAGTAAGCCTCTTGATAGTCCCTCTATCAGTTCTTGAACTGAGCCAACTGCCTGTGGGGGCTCTAGTGCCCAGGCCTGTGCTTGAGGTGACCCTTCAGTTTGCCCCTCTACTGGAATAAGTACCTGAGTATCCAAATGTAGTGGCAACAGCACATGGTGGTTCTGTGAAAGTAGGGGCAGGAATACCTGGGCATGTACTTGTAGGGACTCAGGCTCTTCTGACTCAATCTCTGCCTGTGTGGGCTCAGGAGCCTGTTCCTGTACCTCTGGCCGTTCAGGTAGCTGGTTCTGCTCCAGCTGCTGTTCAGATACCAGGTTCTGTCTCTGCTGTTGTTCAGGGGCCTGACCCTGCCTTTGTTGTTGTTCAGGTACCTGATCTTGCCCCTGAAATTCCTCTGGTACCTGGTCTAGATCCTGTGGCTCTTCTGATGCCTGGGACTGAGCCTGAGCCTGCTGCTCTTTAGGTACCTGGACCTGTACCTGTAGAGACCTAGATGCCTTAACCTGAGCCTGTAGTGGCATAAACATCCAGGCTGCCCTCCGTAGTCGTGGAGGTGCCTTAATCTGCATCTGTAGGGGCCTAGATGCCTTAGCCTTAACCTGAGCCTGTAATGGCATAAACACCCGAGCTGCCCCTTGTAGTCGCTGAGGTGCCTGGGCTTGCCCCTGTAGAGGCCTAGGTGTATTGTCTTGAGCCTGTAGTGGCATGAACACCCTGGCTGCTCCCTGTAGATGCTGAAGCGCCTGGACCTGTGGCTCTTCTCGATCAGGTAACCACCTTGGCTGAGACGGTTCTCCATGCAGAACTCTAAGTGGTCTACATCTACTGCTGGTTGGCAGTCTCAGAAGCTCATGAGTACAAGAAGGTCCTCTAGAAAAAAACATATAAATGATTGCTATATAAGTATTGTCAGTGGAGTGCAGCCACTCGGGAAATGCCTTTATTTTAAAAAATGGAATTTTCGTGCAATAAAGATATTTTCAGTAAATCTTTTTTGAATCATTTCTGTAATGTCTGAAATATTCTTTGTATTACTAATATACTCAGCATTAATTACCTAATAATCTGCTTTCTCATTCTATTGCCAGAAATTAAGGAATCTTTGAGTAGTAAGAACAATTTTTCCTCAAAATTTCCATTCAAATATCTTTTGAAAATATATAGAGAGCTGTTATTTGTTGTATCAGGAGGGATTAAGCTCTTCTGAGTCAAATGTTAATGGAATACAATCAACTGTCTTACATAAATTGCTAACAACAAATTATATTTGTGATTTATCTAACACACCTGAATCTTCTCATGGTGTATTGCTCCTTAATAGCTTCTTCTCTTTCAAAGATCAGAGGTATTCCTTTTTATAAAAGAGAAAAAACAATGCAAAAAAATTAGCAGAGGTTAGTGTAATCTACCTCAGTCAATTTTCACCCTTTAATGCTCAGGATGTCAAGTGAATCACAAGGACAAGAGGGTAACCCTTCGAATCACACTTGGTTGGTAATATTGACCATATCCCGGTTCCTAGGCCTACTTTTGCAGTACAATGAGACTATTGCATGCAGACTAATTTCTCTGGGCACAGGAAAGGGAATTTAGCAATTTGGTACCTGCAATCTAAAGAGAAATAATTGAGAAATACAAAGGGAGAAAGGGCCAAGAGAAACTCTTTAGATAGTTGTTGAGCATGGCTTAAAGTTGTGTGATCTAGATGTGAGGACTTTATGGCTTGGGCCCACTCTATCTTTGGTCCTTTCAATGAGGGTCATTGAAAGTGAGGATCAGGAACACTGGTCTTTCCAATAAGAAGGTAAAAATCTAAATTCTGGATTTTATACTTAACACATTCAACATGTTCAGCTTCTTTCATTCAACATGTTCAACTTCTTTCACTTCTGCTATGCTGTACTGAAATATAGACACTTACAAACCAGAGTGTTCTTTTGAATTTCCCAAATAAAAATTTTATTTATTTGACAGATAGAAATCATAACTATGTAGAGAATCAGGCACAGAGAGAAAGGGAGGCAGGCTCCCTGCTGAGCAGAGAGCCCGATGCGGCGCTCCATCCCAGGACCCTAGGGCTTGATCCCGGGACCATGGGATCATGACCTGAGCCGAAGGCAGAGGCTTTAACCCACTGAGCCACCCGGGCGCCCCACCAAATAAAAATGTTTAAGGCAACTGTATTTACTTCTATGTAATTCCCACATAAATGTGACTTTTCCTGCAGGTAACATTTTGGAAGTCTTGCAACTCTGGAAATTAGCAAATTCTCAAATAGAAATAGGGCCTTCCCACATCCATTTGAGACTAGCTGGCTTTTGTGATGCCGATCCAATGAATTTTCACCCATGGTTAAATAAATTAATTTCTGCTGCTTCTCACTCCAAAAATAAGATACATATAATTATGTAGATGGAAGAAACTCTACTGCGATCAATCCTGTAGCTATTCTGAGAATGACTTCTATGTTTCCAGTTTCCCCTTTTCCATTACATCACCACTCTCAATACTGCCCATGGTGCCCCAAATTAAATGTGGAATATGCCATACAATACAAAGTTAAAACTTCCTAAGTAGTTTCATCTGGATTTGAGGAAAATCCATCCTGCCATTTTTGGTATTAACATATAGAAATTAACTTTTACTTATATAAATTAGTCCTTTTAATTACTTCTTATATAGTTGGAGATCAGTACACAAAACAGACTTAATATGGTACACAGAAATTACTTCAAAGTTAACAATCAATAGATACATGATTACAAATCTATTTGTCTCATTGGAGATAATTAAAATATCCAAGAAAAGAATAGTAAGATATAGATTTTATCACCTTTTCATTTATTTTATCTCTTTAGTTAGTTTTCTTAAAATAAAATTGGCATATCATAAAATTTTTCTTGATGCTTTCAATGTTTTTATAAATATGAACATTTGTTAGTTGTAATTGGCAACAATTTATAATCATATATATACAGATGATCAGGTGAGAGAGAATTAACTGTACATGGCATATTAGTGGACAAACTAAATGTGGAAGGCTTCAGAATTTTTACTTTCAACCTATTCTTAAATATTATTTTTTGTGACAAAAATGAATAAAATCTGCTCTCATCTAAATATTCATCCGATAAGATGAAAGTTGACACATGCCAACCTTTTTTCTGCCTCTTTTTAATGATTCCAATAAGATGCTTCTTCAGTGACTCAACAACGTGTCCTTCATTTTTTATATTCCGAACAAAAGGGTGATGAAGCATGTTTGCAGAAGTAGGACGAAATAGGAAATTTTTTATCATGCACTTTTCCATGAAATTGTGGAACTTGCGAGACCTAAAAGAAATGAGTCAAAGGGATAAAAGAGCATCCTCAGGCTTGCCATATCTTCTCCCATCCTCACACATATGCTACTCTTCAGGTCATATTTTTGGAGAAAGTTGCCTCTAGTTATAAATTGCCATATGTTTTAAAGCTTGACAATATACATTATACAACAATACCACTCAAACCTCAGATAAACCAGAGTCAATGGCATTTAAATAGTAGTAGAAACTTCAATGAGTTCAGAAGTATGTACTTGGTAATAAGTCAAGTGGTAGGATGGCAATGGAGTGGTTAATGTGATATATAGAGAACATGTATCTAGATTGGTCAGCCCACAAAAGTCACACTTTGAATTCTGAATGTTTCACTTGACCACATGCCTTTTGAGTTACATAGTTGTAAATGTAATGATCCAAAAATGGGTGTTAGTAGCACCAGGACTAATCTTATAAAATGGCCCATGAAAACAGAAGTGTCCAGAAAACCCGAATCTGTGGGAAGGCTTATATTGAATCACAACGAAAAATGTCAGCAATCAAATCACAGCCATCACTTCTAGCAGAGCAAGCTATAAATACTAAAAACAAGCAATAGCTTCTGACAATCAAAAAGCTTCAGTATAAAGCGTTCCCAAGTTAGTTGGCCTTTAATGCCCTGAAGGAACAAATCCTCTTCTCTAGGTCTGTGGATGTTTAGTTTAATGGGCTGAACAACTGAGCTATATATCACAATCACTGACTACTTATCTAGGCACAGTGAGAAATGTCACAAATGATTTCTGTTGGTCCATGCTACTAATGGAGAAACAACTAAACATGCCATTAATTGCAGGGCAGGGAGGTCATCATAATATACCATGGAAGGTATTACTTATATCTAGTTGGCTAGCTAGCTTTTAATGAAAACTAATCATTAAGACCCCCCACTTAATGTATTAGTTTTAAGGCAATATTGTCCAACAACGATGTTGAAACAAGACTACAAATTTAATTAAAAGTCATTTGCTACATAAAAAGTGTCAAGTGAATGTGCTTAAGGGATTAAATCATTCATCTTTACCATCCACTGGATTTGACTTTGGGGGCAGATTCCCGCAAAATGACAAAGAGGGCTTCCAAAGGCTGAAGATTACACAGGGCTGCAAAGGAAAATAGGTATGTTTAGAATGAATGAGAAGGGTAACAACAGAGCACACTCCTCATTCTAGAGGAGATTCTCAGTGCTCTTTCACATATCATGCTGAATAGACATTAAGGAATAAATAGATACAAAATAATTTAATTACAGCAAAAGTTCATTTTAATGTAAACAGTCCATTATATAAGATCCTCAAGCTTTACAATTGCCAGGTGTGGCAAATTAATTAAACTACCCTGGATAAAAATTTCAAAATGTATGATTGATGATTTCTATCTAGAGAAGTAAACAAAAATAGAGACAAACACTCTTATGTATATTGTGTTGTAGGTATCTACACTTATAAAAATTGAAATATGTCATTATAGGCTTAAAAAGTCAACCAAATTAATAGTTAAGCCCAACAATGTATAAGGAATGATTTATCAGTCTAAAAAGATGAGAATAACCTGTTTTGGAAACTGACAGTCCTAAGAAAAGAGGTAGATTTAGTGTAACTATTAAAACACACTCTCTAGGGACGCCTGGGTGGCTCAGTTAGTTGAGCGGCTGCCTTCGGCTCGGGTCATGATCCCGGCGTCCTGGGATCGAGTCCCACATCGGGCTCCTTGCTTGGCAGGGAGCCTGCTCCTCCCTCTGCCTCTGCCTGCCTCTCTGTCTGCCTGTGCTCGCTCTCTCTCTCTCTCTCTCTAACAAATAAATAAATAAAATCTTTAAAAAAAAAAAACACTCTCTAGAGTAAGATCACCTGGGTTCAAATCCTAGCTCTTCCTTTATGACTCAGGCAAATTATTTAACCTAGCTTTGCCCTGGTTTCTTTACCTGAAAAAAAAATCAAGAATTCCTTCAAAGAGTTGCCATGAGGATTGACCTACATGTAAAAATTTCTGGCATAGAGCAGGCACTTAATAAATATTAGCTATTGGCATTATAATAAGGTTTTAACTATCTGGCACTTCATATCTGTGCCAAATTACAGGACTTCCATTCACTTTTTGAAACACACAGCTATACAAAGAAAAGCCTATTCCATTATGTGCTATGTAAATTCATTACTTTGTTGGTCTGAGAATTTTCTATAAGCTTTCTTAAAAGCATTTAAGTATGTCTCTCACTTTGCTTATTTCCTCTTGAGTTCTGAGTAAAGAAAACTGGCAGTGCAAAAAATTCCCAAAGGAGATCCATACTTTAAATTTCTTCTTTCTTGGTACATTTTGTTTTATTAAGTTTTTAATTTTAACTCCCGGATAGTTAGCACACAGTATTATATTAGTTTCAGGTATATACTATAATGATTCAACAATTATATGCATTACCCAGTGTTCATCATGGTAAGTGTGCTCTTTGATCTCCATTACCTATTTCACCCCTTTTCCCACCCACCTCCCCTCTGGTACCATCAATTTGTTCTCTATAGTTAAGAGTGTGTTTCTTGATATGTCTCTCTCTCTCTTTGCCTGCCTTGTTTCTTAAATTCTACATCTGAGTGAAATCATATGGCATTTGTCTTTCTCTCACTGACTTATTTCATTTAGCATAAGACTCTAGCTCCATTCATATTGTTGCAAATTGCAAGATTACATGCCACATCTTCTTTACCCACTCATCTATCAATGGACACATCCATAATTTAGCTATTGTAAATAATGCTTCAATAAATGTAGGGGTACATATATATTCTCAAATGAGTGTTTTTTGTAGTTTTTTTGGTAAAAACACAGTACTGCGATTACTAGATCATAAAGTAGTTCGATTTTTAACTTTTTGAGGAACCCCCATCCTGTTTTCCACAGTGGATGTACTGGTTTGCATTCCCACCAACAGTACAAGAGGATTACTTTTTCTCCATATCCTCACCAACCAGTTTTATCTAGTACTACAAGTGTGTCACTTATGTGAGGACAATTCGATGTTATTGACTCTTTAGAGGCACCCATTATCCTCCAAAATACATATCTAGAAAAACTACAATGCCGGGGCACCTGGGTGGCTCAGTGGGTTAAGCGTCTGCCTTTGGCTCGGGTCATGGTCTCAGGGTCCTGGGATCGAGTCCCACACCGGGCTCTCTGCTCAGCAGGGAGCCTGCTTCCTCCTCTCTCTCTCTGCCTACCTCTCTGCCTACTTGTGATCTCTCTCTGTCAAATAAATAAATAAATAATCTAAAAAAAAAAGAAAAAGAAAAACTACAATGCCAAACTGGCCTCTTGTAATAGTAGGAAAAATCTCCCCAGTGTTACTTCATTAGAGTGATATAAAGGTGATTGTTAAAAGGTCAAGCTTTTTTTTTCAATTATATAGGTATAAATTAATAGATGTACAAGTTTATAATTGAGGGCAGAGTTATCCTCAAGCTGAACAGATCAGGATCAGGAATGCCTGGGTGGCTCAGTTGGTTAAGTGTCCAACTCTTTGTTTTGGTTCAGGTCATGATCTCAGCACACTGAGATTGAGTGCTGCATCAGGCTCAGTGTAGAGTCTGTTTGAGATTCTCTCCCTCTCCCTTTCCCTCACTGTCTGTCCCTCTCCCACAACTCATGGGCTTGCATCTGTGCATCTGTGCATCTGTGCATCTCGCACACTCTCTCTGTTCTCTCAAATCAATCAGTCAATCAATCAATCACTCAATCAGGATCATATTTGATTCCCTTCATTTCTTTACTCTGTCCAGTCAGTCACCAGAATCTGTCCTTTACACATATTTTAAGTGGGTTTGTACAATATTAAGCAGTTGTCATTTATTAACATTTGAGCATCGTGCAGTCAACTAACAACATCCTCAGGGGTCAAGACATAGAGCACAGACTAAAGAAGTTTTCATTAAGGGAAATGAGAAGTCCATGAAGATTGGAGCATATGGGTACAAGAGCTATGTCCAACAGTGGACGTTTCCTATATAGTCCAATTTTAGGAATGCCAGTAAATGCTCCATTTATCCCATATCTAACATGCCTAAATAATTCACATTACAGTCTCATTCCTTTGAAATAGCAAATCTCTTTTAAAAATACACTTCATAGAGGGTATAATGTTAAGTGAAATAAGTCAGAGAAAGACAGACACCATTTGATTTCACTCATATGTGAAATTTAAGAAACAAAACAAATAAAGAAGAATGAACACAAGTCCTTAAGAAGGTCCTGGTGTGGGATGGTAGAGATCTCTCCTCCGAGAGCCTCTATAGCACTCTTTCTGTTGGAAGTTACTTTCCTTTTTGTTCCCCCTTATTTTTCTGGGAGAGACTCACCAATGAAAGAAAGAAATTTTGTTATCTGGACCTCAGAGGCAATTATCATGTAATTGTCACTTTGGAGAGCCACCCCCTCTGAGATGGTAATTATCAAAACCTGGAGGATTTCTGCACTTAAATTAATGACAATCACTTCCATCCAAAGTTAATACTCCAGGCAACATTAGAGGCTGGCAAAAGACCAATGATTTAGCAGTGTGGTTATTTCAAGTTGCTCATGACCAAAGTTGCAGCATTCCATTTACTTATTTAGGCATGTTTGTCCTATTTTTTTTCTCATTGTGAATTAAGAAGCTCCTGAACCTTACACATATTTTGTAAGAAGTTTGCCATTTGTATACTCCATGTAAAACTCCTCTGTACTCCTTCTGTGAATTTTCTCCTATGATTTAATATTTTTGAATGAAAAAATGAAACAAAATAAAATGAACCAGGAAATACAAATCTGAAAAATATAGAAAGCTAGTTTTCTGGAAAAGAAATGGTAAGGAACATTCAGAAACAATAGAAAAAATATTCTACTTGATGCAGTCATGTATTCTAAATAAAAACATGCATCAATACTCATATGAAATACATATTGTGAAGAGAAAGAAGAGGAAGAGGAAGAAAGAAGAGGAAGAGAGAAGAAGAAGAAGAAGAAGAAAACGAGGAGGAGGAGGAAGAAGAGGAAGAGGAAGAAGGAGAAGGAAAAGGAGAAGAAGAACTAGAAGAAGAGGAGGAAAAGGAAGAGGAGGGGAGGGGGAAGAGAAAGGGAGGAGAAGGGGGGAGGAGAAAGAAATGGAAAAAGGAGTAGAAGTTGCTGATCAATATAATATGAGTATGTTCACAAAAACAAATAATCCAGAGATGAGGATGAATAATATGCATCTTCCCTTTCTTATTTCAATTTTATATAAGTGATATATATAATATTTCCATCATTGACTTTATTTACCCAACATAGATACTCTGTAGTTTTGGAGGGCACTAAAAGAGAGGCAGCAATAACCTCATCTTAATATCTATCCCAGATTTAATCTAAGCCTCTTCTGTGATTTTCTAAGGGACACCAGGAATTCTTAACAATCATGTTACTACTATTTTTACCCCTTGAAATTACTCCCATTGGCCTTGAAACACAGTACTAAAATAGTCCAAATGTGTAAAGCTTTATGGGTGAATATTGTGCAGATAGAGCATGAAGGAACATGGGAACCTATAGGATCTCAGCAAGGTGGAAACAAAGAAATTCTACCCCCACTTGCCTGTCTCCCAACAAATATTCCAGACATTTCCTCACTTCTCATCCAACAACATCAGGGATGTATTTATCATTTATATCTTTAGATTAAGATATTAAAAACAGTAATTATGCTCTGTTTGTGGGGGTCATACATTAGATGGTTATCAAACATTTATAGCCAAGTTCACATTTCAATTTCACTTTCCTATCAGAAAGCAATGTCCTGAGAGAACAGGATGTTGACAGATCATTTAAATGATGGAGATGAGGGAGAAACAAGAGGAAATTGAGCCTTCTGAGCAATTAAGGCCACTGGAGTTGCTAAAAGGATCAAGGAAGGCACCAACGGTGAGCTGGAGTGACTTCAAATGAAAAAACAAAACAAAACAAAAACCTGACTTCCCAAGTTTAAGGATTGGTTTGATTTCAAAGAAATAAAGGAAGATTTTCTTAACTATCACATTCTGAAGCAGTAGCATTGTGTGACTATAAATGTTCTGGAACCTAAATACTCTACCAATCACTATGCGCTGGAATGGCTTTAGATTCTCATTAGTCAGAACTGTAAGTACCAAATACTTTGAAGCCAAATTGAAACAACACTCAATAGCCTAAAATAAGGTATTGTAAGGTAAAAGCACAAACTCTATCTCTATATATATATCTGGCTATTCTGACTAGAACATTTGATAATCATTGAAAAGGCCACCATTTACAGTTTGGCAATAGTAGTGACACCTGTGTAACCAGTACAAGCTGACTGGTACAAGTGGCAGATTTGTACAGCATGCTTCCCCAACTTTTTAATAAATAAACATTTTTACTCACGAGGAGCCCCCTCGGCCATTTCAATAGCAGTGATTCCCACAGACCACACATCACTCTGTGAAAGAAAAAATATGACCCCAAAAAGTCATTTAACAATGGGAAACTAATAGTATTTAGAATCTCAAAACAATCTTCAGGTGGGAGATTGTCAATGCCAGAGCCATTTTATGGATTTTCTACAATGAACCTTCATTATAGGCTGGCGTTATAGGAAGACGTTATCTGACCTTTGATCAGTCAGTAACTGCACTACACAACAGGATGATATGGGACAGTGTTCAGTGTAAGGAAAATTCATCTTGAATGTATCAGTTGCCTTAACTGAAATAGCAAAAGGAGCTTGCTGTGAAGAAATCCTATCACATAGATGTATTAGTTGTGCTATCTTAAGTAAATGATTTAACTCTCTGTACCTCAGTTTCACTCTATATAAAATTGAGATAATAATGATATCCATCTCATAGCACTGGTATGAGTATTACATGAAATAACATATATAAAAGCACTTTCAGTCAGTTACTTGAATATAGTATATTGAGAATATAATTATTTTTATTCCATGAAATTATATTCTAAGAAGCTCAAGGAAATTATCCTCACTATTAACTGTACTTTGGTTTTTAGAATGTGGAAAGGGCACAGGGCTGGAGGTATACTGCCTGGCTGGATGACTTCTACAAAAGTTAACTGAATTCTGAGAATCTCACTAAATAGATTTCTTAGCTTCAAAGAATTATTGTGATGGTGTAAGTTGAAGTTTTCTTTCAATTTACATGGAGCTAAAAATTAAAAATAAATAATTAATATAAGAGAAAGTCCTTGGAAGACTGCAAAAATTTGTTCAGATATAAGGCATCCACTTAAAAGCTGTTTACAGCAAGCCATTTAAAAGAACATTATGCCTCCACAGTCTCCACAGCATGTAATAGCACTAGACTATAAGCTTTCAATAGATCTGCTTGCAGATAAAGCAAAGGGCATTTAAGGGAAAGGGAAAAAAGAAGAGGCTTGAATTAATCAACTTCAAGTATTGAGTCCTAAGTTCCACACAACTAAAACCACAATGAATTGTTTGGATGTCTTATGATGTGAAAAGTGAGTGTGGTTTTTCCAGTCTATAGCAAATGGAGAGTTCTCTTTCCACATCAGCTTTTTTGAAATGTGTACATTGATGTATAGTGTCCAAATTGCAGTTTCAGTGGAAATTTTAATAAATAGCAAGAATTATTTCTTAAGTTTTCTATTCCACTGGTTTTCAGTGGTTTGGAGGTAAACCATGACAAGGATTTTCTCCTTTACCCTGAGTAATCAAATTATTATTTCTTTTTCTTTTTGGAGCTAAGTGTGGGGACTAATAATTGGCTTTACATTCATTCATTTTTAAGTTTACAAAGTTCTCTGTCCCTGGAAGTTAAATTTCCATATAAAGCCACATAATATATTTCCCCCAAGATGTTACAAGCAACATGAACTAGGTATTATTCTTCAAATATAGATAATTCTCAATAGTCTACTTTGTCTAAATTCTTAAAAATACTATATTTATTCATATAATCAAACCACTATATGAATAGCAGCTAGTATTTCTTACTAGAGTTTAATGTGAAAGAAGGAGTTGCCTGTTTTTTATTCTTTTATCATTTAAAAGTCAACATTAGTCAAAAGTCCTTTCTAAACTTTGATTCTCACTATCTGAATCCTCACACTTACTCTGTAATCATAGGAGCGTCTCGGATCTTCGTCACAGTCAATCACTTCAGGTGCCATCCAGTATGGTGTTCCAATGAAACTATTTCTCCTCCCATTAGTTCTGCTCACCTGGGCACTCACTCCAAAATCCACTGCAAAATTCATCATATGTCAAAATAATTAATCAGTAACAAAAAGCTCAATAAGTTATTTCTTTAACTTGGAAAGCCAATACAAAATCCACAATGGATAACAGATTTTCATTCCATCCCAGAAAACTTTACCATGAAGTTTACTCCAGGAATACTGGGAAATAGGCTTTTGCTGCTATTTATGTTGGAAAGAGACTCAGAAGTGCTATTATAAATCTACAGTAGGTTTGGCTGAAAGTTTACCATGCATATTAAAAATTAAGTTCCATCAGTATACCCCGAACCTCTGAAGTGATAACATACGTGTTGTTTGGACCTGCCACCAAGCTGGAGGAAGACCAACACTATAGGCAACATCTAAGAAATCTAAAACCTATTAGTAGTTTATTAGCAAGCCTCACTTATGACATTAGAAAGTCCTATTACACCAATGAAGAAAATTTATTTTTCTGCTATAATTTAGTTCAAATTTGTCTACAGATCTCCTGAACCAGATGCAAATATTTACTGTGGTATCTATATCTTAGTTTAGACTATAAAAGTTCAGTCTTCTATTCATCTGTGGGATACATTATAAGAAAATATTTAGTATGGTATCCTCAGTAACAGACAGAAAAAAAAGGCCAAAGTAGACTGTGGTTATTTAGTCCAGAAAAAATAAGATGAAAAATGAAAGTAGATGAATTTTTTTCAAGGATGAAAAATGAAGTAGATTTTCTAATTTAGAATGGTTTCCAGGAATCTAAAGGATGGATAACAACACTGACTGAACAGTAGTT
Organism: Taxidea taxus jeffersonii; assembly: GCA_003697995.1. Classification (NCBI taxonomy): domain Eukaryota; kingdom Metazoa; phylum Chordata; class Mammalia; order Carnivora; family Mustelidae; genus Taxidea; species Taxidea taxus. Next base: position 38,068 of record RCUC01104912.1, read on the forward strand.
TGACGAACTCAGGAGAAGAAATGAAAAATTTAAAAGAGTTTAAAGTAGATTTAAGGAAGGATTTAACAAAACAAGAAAAGTCTGTAATATGTGAAAGTCATCATTTGATGTTAAACAATCTTATTATCTAGATTTTTTTAAAGAATACATTAAATCAAAGTTCAGCATTCTTACTATCCCTTGAGGGCCAACTTTAAGGGCAAGAGATACCTATGTCGGCCATGAGTTAATATATATGACATTCAGGGAAGAAAATGAAAAGGGGTGATGAATGGAAGAAAAGGAAAATAGAAAAGCTTGAAATTTAGATAAAAGTAGAAATTGATTATTGATCAATTGCAATATAGTCACTTTCCAGTCTCTTTCAACACTCCCTCTGATGTCCTTGGGTTTGCGTTCTGCAATCTTCTTACGATATGTTGCTTAAACATATACTGGAATCTGAGGAAATGTAAAACCAAGTGTATAATGGTTGTACATAAAATAAGCCTGATTAAATTCTAATCCATGGCTAAAAGGTCTCTCCTAGAGTAAAGTACATAAGTTTTAGTGTGTGGACTTTGTGACAGAATTTTCAGTGGCTATTCATTTATTTACAACGTCTTTACTTCTGTGTTGCAAATGGTAGAGTTGGTCAGAAACCTTACCGAAATACATGGGAGTGCTTTCACATGTGAACATAGTGTGTATATAACTTTGTGACAGACTATTTATCCTGTACCTTTGAATGTGAGGTCCAAATTCTCCTTATATATTAACAGTGTCTTAATATTGTGTTCTTAGCTTTGTAGCTTTTAGACACATAAGACATTATACATTTTCTTGAAATTACTTTTTTTCTTATTTCAAGAGCAATTACCTCAAGCTTCTTCCACAAATATTCAATGAAAACATTCTCAATGAATGAACAAAATTCCTGCTGTTGTTTTTGTTCATCAGGAAAATGGGAACTATCATAAGGTAATGCTAGAGACATGGAAGGCAAGAACTGATTATCATTTAAAAATAATACAGGACTTAATAACCAGTGATTTATATTCTATAACAATGAAGTTATCTGCCACTGCATAGTACTGACATTATTCATATGGTATTATTTAAAAACGAACCAATAATATTTATTTTGAACATTAAAGGATGCAATCAATTGTGTCCTGTGTGCCTGTGAGACAATATGTGTGGTTATTTTTGAATAAATTATGCCATTTTGAATCCTGGAATAGAAAGCCAAGGACTTTCTGGTCTTTTCTAATTTTGAACTTTATCTAATTTTCTAATTTTGAACTTTATCGGGATACTATGGGAGCAACTGATATCAGTTCTTTAAATATTTGAGGGAAAATTCCAAAGAAGTAATTTGTATTTAATTAATTTAAAATTTCTTTGATATTATTTGGAAAATATGATTTTGTGATGTGGAAGAATTATCCTTTTGTTTCCTTGTCCATGGCATAGAAAATTGCACAAATAAGTACTTAATTCAATTATTAAAATAAATATAATATCTATACTTAATAGAGAGTAAAACAATGATGAAAATGTAATCCTTCCATTAGAATTTAGAAGTTTTTAACCACATAATTTTTTTAAAGATTTTATTTATTTATTTTTCAGATAGAGAGAGAGCGCAGGAGCGAGCACAGGCAGACAGACTGGCAGGCAGAGACAGAGGGAGAAGCAGGCTCACTGCTGAGCAAGGAGCCCGATGTGGGACTCGATCCCAGGACGCTGGGATCATGACCTGAGCAAAAGGCATCTGCTTAACGAACTGAGCCACCCAGGCATCCCTTAACCACATAATTTCAGAGAAGCAGTAAAAGGTGCATTTTTCTCCTGCTCCACCTACCTCCCTCCCCAAACAAATTTTCAAATTTTGACTGGTTTTGCAAGCAAGGAAAACACAGCCTAAACAAGTAGAGGATATTGTTAGTGACATGATAGAAAATATAGTTATCTTAAAGGATTCATCTCCATTAAAATATTCGGGGCCTCACTTAAAGTAAAAGAACAAACTTACCAAGTTTAACTTCAGCATTATGAGTCAGTAGCACATTCTGACCTTTGATGTCCCGGTGAATTACACGGTGTGCATGAAGATGAGCTAGGCCCTGCACATAGATATATATATATTTATTCAAAAAGTCACATCAATATATATATATTTTTTTCTCTTTTTCTGTTAACGTTCTTAGTATTTTTGGAAGATCTTTTGGTAAGAAAAATGGTCCAGACTTGCATTTTTCAGACAAAATTCTTTCTTTAGGCTGGAATTACTACAACCAGTTCCCAGAAATTCTACTTTTGGCTATAAGGAAAGGAAAATAAATCAGGACAACCACGAAAGGAAAAGAACACCAAAAAGTAATGCTTTTATACATTGGGCCATATACCTTCCTTTCTTTCTAGTCTCCATATTTCCAACTAACCATAAGAATGAAGACATAGACATCTTAAATATCATAGCTCAGCCATTGTTTTACTCTCTTCCTCATCCAACCATTTGTTTAATCCAAAATATTTTCTAGTCAACCTTGTAGGCTGAGGATTTGAGGGAATATGGAAAATCATTTTAAAGCATTTGCAATTTGTATTGGCTCACCATGCTGGATCCAACCTATTCACCACTAAAACTAACCTGTGACCTGGCTTCAGAGAGAATTCTCCAGATAATAACTGGGGATTAATAATAGAAGTAACAGTAAAAACGGCTAGTATTTATTGAGTCATTAATTTTATTTTAGTTTTTGCCCAGTACTGTGCTAACTGCTTTACATGGAGGAAATTATGAAATCATCATTGCAATCTTTTGAGGATGGTACTAACATCACCCCATATTAAGAAAGTGAGATTTTGAAAAATTAACTAACTGATTCAAGGACACAAAGCTAATAAATGATGAACCAGAATTTAAACTCAGTCCAGAATTTACACTCAACTAGTTACATTATTAACACAAGTGAATCCAGTTAAGATAGAAAGAAGACCATTCTAACATTACGTATCAGTGGTGCTATTCAGTTCTGTTAATATCCTCCTCTAGTGATCCTAAGCACTTAAACCACAGAGAAAATTTTGAGTGTGGTAGATTAAGAAGATTGTTCTCATCCAGTCTGGTATTCAAAATAAAGCAAGTTTTAAAAGCAGGGCATTATTGAAATAGGATATCTGTCTGCAAAATGGTTATGGATGGTTTAGGTCCATTCAGTAAAAAATTGACTTTTGTCTCACTGTTTTCTTAATCTCCAATGATAGTACTACTTTTTTTAAAGAACTCAAAAAATCTAAATAATGTAATAAATATTCCAAGTGGTTATTTCCATTATCCAATGAACACAACAGTCTAACTCTGACAGAGCCATTAAAAACCATGATTTGGAAGGGTCTGGGTACCCACCTTTCAGTCTACCCAAAGTTAAGAACATCATCTGAAAATCTGCTCTCTCTAAAGCTATTTAGGTTTTTGGTATCCTGATCCAGAGGTTATGTTCAGAATTTCTTGAACCACCCTATACGGGCAGGTATAAGGTACATTGCATATATTACTCCCAGGTGTTTTCAAGGCCAGGGGAGAATGACTATATGAAGACTCACCTGAAGGATTTCTCGGCAGATATATGCAATCCAATCTTCTTTCAAACTCTGATTTCTGGTCATTCTCACTACATCAGTGACTGAGCCTGCTGCACATAACTCCATCACCATCTGTAGGGAAGCCAGTAAAGTGTCAAGAATTAGAAAGTAATTCTCTGAAAATATCTGGAGAGTTTTAGTCCATATGGCTTGTATTTATATGTGATGTTTAGAGATTAAGACACTGCAAAGAGGGGCGCCTGGGTGGCTCAGTAGGTTAAGACTCTGCCTTCAGCTCAGGTCATGATCTCAGGGTCCTGGTATAGAGCCCTGCATCGGGGCTCCCTGCTCAGCGGGGAGCCTGCTTCCCCTTCTCTCTCTATGCCTGCCTCTCTGCCCACTTGTGATCTCTCTCTCTGTCAAATAAATAAATAAAATCTTTAAAAAAAGACACTGCAAAGACTGGCTCATTTGTCTGGGGGAGGTCTCTAAAGGCTAGTGGAATTTAAAAAAGTTGGAACATATCCAAGGATCTGTGGAAGAAGGAAAAGGAGGTATCACACCAGGGATATTTAACTAGGAGGTGGAATTTGAGCTAAGCCTTGAAGGATAAATAATGTTTGAATATACTGAAGAGGAAGAACATTCAGTTTATTGAAAACAGAATGATTACATGCCTTTAGAAATAAGCTTGTAAATGAGACAATCCTGAGTGATGGCTGGAGCTCAAGGGGAAAATAATGCTGAGAGAAAAATTTGATTGCATGTGAAAAAGCAGGAAAGCAGGATCTCAAAAGAATTTACACCTCAAAATTAAGACAAGACTTGTATTTATTGTTTTGTTCTTATTTTAAATTCTAGACTAGTTTTCCCTAAGATACTGGCAAACTACAATTTCAAGGAAGAAACTGTCAATTGCATTCCTATAGGGCATTTTTTGCCCAAATGATTTTACTGCAAAAGAAAGTATATTTTGAGGTTACTATCACTGATGGCATCTCATTCAAATATTACTTTATTAATAAACTAAATTTCTCAGAAAATTTATCTTTTTGCCATCAATGAATCAGGGGGCCAACTAGTAAATTTCCTTTCCCACTTTAGCTAACCAGAGGACTGGCCAATGTGAAAGAGAATATATCTATTATAAACAACCCAGAAAACTTTTCTTTAAGCACAGGCTTATGCATTAGTGCCTGTGTAAAACTGTTATATAAATACAACAAAACATGTCTTTTTTTAAAACTGTAGGCAAGTTAATTAATTTTTGCTGTAGAAGAAGGAAACAAAAAATTAGGCCCCAAACAAAACATGAATATTTAAAAGTCTACCTTAGGGGCGCCTGGGTGGCTCAGTGGTTTGAAGCCTCTGCCTTTGGCTTGGGTCGTGATCCCAGGGTCCTGGGATCGAGCCCCACATTGGGCTCTCTGCTCAGCAGGGAGCCTGCTTCCTCCTCTCTCTCTCTCTGCCTGCCTCTCTGCCTACTTGTGATCTCTGTCAAATAAATAAATAAAATCTTTTTTAAAAAAGTCTACCTTAATCACTCTTTAATTTACATTTGTTCACAACTTATATTATAGCATGTCTTTAACCTGAGTATGCTCTCATGAAACAGAAGAGAAGAATCAAACAAAACTAATAATACAGATAAGGCACAAAAGCTCAATTTTCATGTTAACTTAAATGGGCACAACATGTACAACTGTGGTAATGGAAAAAAGAGGCTCATTTTAAATCATGACAAACCTGAATTAAAGCTATTCATTCAGATGCACCTTGAAAGTCTCACTAATACTACCTGAGTCAGAAAAGCTCTACTCTGAAAGGAATGTAAGACACTCTCAATTATTTTCCCAGCTTTGTATGCATGATGCCCGGCACATACACTTTATAAATGGCCAGCTTTGTATGCATGATGCCTGGCACATACACTTTATAAATGGTAAATATTTAGTCATTTATGTACCTCTTATTTGTTTTGATTAACATAGGCAAGAAATTGTAAATTGTCTCATGAAAACTTTTAGCTCCACAAATAATTTATTCATCCTTCAAATCGCAGTTCAAGGAAAAATTTCTTGAAGAAGAGTTTCTTGTTCCCTAACTTAATTTAGATTTCTTTGTTATCTGCCCACATAGAAGCATGTTATTTCCATTCTGACCAATTATCTATTCATATATATCATTATTTGAGTGCTACCAGTCATTGCAAGTGAATTGTAAGCCCTGATGGGCCAGGGACATGTCTATTCAACTCATCCATGTGTCCTCAGAATCTAGCAGAAGGAATGGCAAATAGATTTTTTAAAAATACTTCATTTATTTATTTAACAGCGAGAGAGAGAGAGAGAGTAAGAGAGCTTATGAACAAGCAGGGGGAGCTGCAGGCAGAGGGAAAGGGAGAAGCAGGCTCCCTTCTCTCTGAGCAGGGAGCCAGATGCCAGTCTCAATCTCAGGACCCTGGGATCATGACCTGAGCTGAAGGCAGATGCCTAACCAATGGAGTCTCCCAGGGGCCCCAAATAGATGGTTCTGAATGGCTATGTTAAATATTTGAATGAATTGAGTACTGATAAATATATCAATAAGGAGACTGCTATACAGGTAAAAGGAAAAAAAATGTAAGTAAAACTATATTAAAAGACAAATTTTGCATGCCAAAAATATACCTGTAGCCATTAAAGCTATGCAGCAATAGTAAAATGTCAACTGGAGTTGTCAGAAAATAGAAAACATTCTTATCTGGATATTTGGAAGAAAATAAGAGTTAAAGTGAAGATTTGAGGTTCTCAAGGTGTGGTACCCAGACCAGTAGCATCAATATCACACTTGTTAAGTTCAGATTCATGGGCCCACAACCCACACCAAATGGATCAGTAACTCTAGGGGTAGAGCCCAGCCATCTGTATTTTATCAGGCTTTCCAAGAGATTCTCATGCCAAAGTTTGAACGATTTCACTTCAATCCCTTGTTGAAAACCTTTCTATAATGTCCACATTCTTCCTAAAGTCCATTATATGAAGTATAACAATCTTTCCTTGAAAACTGAAAATTCCGAAAATTCTTAGTTATTATTTTAGAGAAAACAATGCTATTCTTGAATTGACCTGGAAATGGAAATGTAGCCGGCAAGTGTATACTGACTTCACTTATGTTCTAAATATTCCCTTTAAATAAGAATATCTTTGACCAAAATTCATATTCTTGTAATTTGACTGTTTCTGCTATAGTGGGAAGCAGCAGCAATTCTGGCAACTGTAATGTAGGTTTTAAATGCCCTCTAAAATTTACATCCTATTGATTAGTAATTTGTGATAGTTATAAGCATAAAATGACAAAGATAAAGGAAAAGTCACCTAACTAACCATTTAGAAAGGAATGGCTAGGAGTTACATTTAAACATATGTGCATATACTTAGAAACACTTAAATGCACCCCTATGTTAATACCAAATGCTAATTTGAATTGATATTTACCCAGTCATCATTTGTAAGTCCATACCTCTAATATACCAGTAAATGTACATAAAAAGTTAAAAGCAGCAAAACTATATTTAAGAAATATGTTAGATATACCCAGTATTCGAGTCCTCCCCTATTTTACCCTGAAGTCCCTCACCAGGAACTTAAGTTTCCTGAAATTATTCCATATTTATCACTCCCATCTCCAGGAATCAGAACACATTTTGTCACACTACTTTGAGCAGTTGAGTTCTTAAATTTTCCTGTAGGTGCACAAAAGTGACATCTCGGTTTATGAAAATGTATTTCCTCAGGTGAGACTTAGTCTTAGGAAATAAGATCAAGGTAATTAAATACATACCCAAAGTTGGTGCCTCTGGCCAGGGGGGCTCAGCTTGAAAAAAGCACCATAGAAGGATACAATGTTTTTGTGGAAAGAGTACTTCTTCAAAAGGTTGAGTTCAGTCCTGAGATCCTCTTCCTCATCCTGCAGAATAAGAATAGACAATAGACGATAAAGCTCTTAAGCTATGCCAGTTAATAACTATGGGATCCTAAACTATGGTAAAACAAGGAAATCCTATGGCTACTCATTATGTTACAGAGCAATTTATAATAAAGTCTCATTTAGAAATGTCAGAGAACGGAGACCTCTGGTTAACTGGGAATTTGGGAGAAAATAAAGCTTAATTGAAGATCCTTTAAGTTCAGTGTTTCTCAAAGTATGATCCTTGCACGAGCAGCAGTGGCCACTGTATAAACTTTTCACTGAATAGAATCATTATATTTTTGTTTATTTTGTAACAGTCTTATTGAGATAATTTATATACCATATAATTTATCCATTTAAAGTATAAAATTTAGGATGCCTGGGTGGCTCAGTTGGCTAAGCCACTGCCTTCGGCTCAGGTCATGATCCCAGGGTCCTGGGATCAAGTCCCGGATCGGGCTCCTTGCTCGGCAGGGAGCCTGCTTCTCGCTCCACCTCTGCCTGCTTGTGCCCTCATGTTCTCTCTCTTTTTCTCTCTCTCTCTGACAAGCAAATAAATAAAATCTTTAAAGTATAAAATTCAATGTTTTTAGTATATTTACAGAATCATACAACCATCACCACAATCCATTTTAAAACATTTTTATCTTCCAAAAGGAAACTTTTTACTCTTTAGTTACCACTCCCAAATTCTGCCACACACACATCCCAGCTTTAATGAACCCGTAATATATTTTTCTATTTCTTTAGATATATTTATCTTGAACATCTTATATAAATGAAAACCACATAGTATGTGGACTTTTGTGATTTTTTCTGAAAGTTACCCATCTTATATAGCATATCATTATTTTATTCATTTTTCACTCAATTGATAGACATTTAGGCTATTTCCACCTTTTGGCTATTACAAATAATGCTGTTGTGGACATTCATATCAAGTTTTTGTGTGAATATATATTTTTTTTATCTTTTTGGTATATACCTAGGAATTAAATTGTTAGGTCAAATGGTAACTCCATATTTAACATTTTGACAAAATGCCAAATTGTTTTCCAAGTGCTGTACATATTTTTACTCCCAACGGTAATGACAATTCTAATTTCTCCATACTCTCATCAACACTTACTATTTTCTGTTTTATCATTTTAGCCATCCTAGTGGTTTTTATCTCATTGTGATTTTCCCTTGCAATTCCCTGATGACTAATCATATTAATGATCTGTTCATGTACTCATTAGCCATTTGTGTATGATCTTCAGAGGAATGTCTAATTGAAAATCTTTGCCTTTGTTTTCTAATTGGGTTATTTGTCTTTTTATTATTAAACTGTAAGTTTTACTTATATATTCTAGATTCGAATACTTTATAAGGTGTATGATTTGCATTTTCTCCCATTCTGTGGGTTGTCTTTTCACTATCTTGATAGTGTCTTTTGAGAAACAAAATTTTTAATTTTGATAAAGTCTGATTTATTGATTTCTTGTCTTTTTGTTTATACTTTTGGTGCCATATCTAAGGATCCATCGCCAAATCTAAAGTGATGAAGATTTATCCAAATGTTTTCTTCTAAGCGTTTTATAGTTTTAATTCTCACATTTAAGCCTTTGATCATTTTGAGCTAATTTTCATATAAACGAGGGGTGTAAGTTAATTTTTTACACGTGCACACCTAGTTGTCTCAGTATTATTTGTTGAAAAGATTATTTTTCTCCGTGAATTGTCTTTGTAACCTTGTCAATGCTGAAAGAAATAAGTCTAGCAGAGAGAGTCAATTATCATATAGTTTCACTGACTTGTGGAGCATAAGGAATAACACAAAGGACATTGGGTGAAGGAGAGAAGTGAGTTTGGGGAAATCGGAGGAGGAGATGAACCATGAGAGACTGTGGACTCTGAGAAATAAACTGAGGGTTTTGGAAGGGAGGAGGGTGGGGGTTTGGGAAGGCCTGGTGGTGGGTATTAAGGAGGGCTCATATTGCATGGAGCACTGGGTGTGGTGCATAAACAATGAATCTTGCAACACTACAAAAATAAAATAAAATTTTAAAAAATCCATTAACCATAGATATATGGAAATAGTCCTATTCCACTGATCTGTATGTCTATCCTTATGTCTGTACCACACTGACTTGGTTTATGACTCATTGGATTTTTAAGATACAGGTTTGATCTGTGCTAATCTTTTGTAAAGATATGCTTAAAGTGATTTGTTTTCTCAATCACAACAGTGGTACATATGGATAAAATGTATTTATATGTATAAAGTAAAACATGTAAATGCTATACACTTACTGAATGTCCTTCTACTAGTGTTAACAGTTGAGTGTATATTCCTTCAGTCATTTTTATTTCTCTAGTCATTTTTATTTCTCCAGAATATATATATCTCACTACTCTACAACTTGCATGTCTTACCCAATACCTAAATTCCATGTTTCTATATCAATAAACATAAATACACTTCCTTTTTGTGTATGCATAGAATTATGCAGATTAAAAATATGGGTGTGCCACTCAGGGGACAGGCCAGGGCTAAAGGTATTGTTTTTGAGGATTATCTCTATAGTGATAATTGAAGATACCCTTTTGTATGGGATTCCCAAGGTAGAATACATAATTTCAAGAGACATTTTTAGTGAAAGACAGTATGATATCATCAGAAAAGAGCATCTAGGGGCACCTGTGTGGCTCAGTCAGCTAAGCACCTAACTCTTGATTTGGGCCCAGGTCATGATCTCAGGTTCCCAGTGTGGGATTTGCTTAAGATTCTCTCTCTCCGGGACGCCTGGGTGGCTCAGTTGGTTAAGCGGCTGCCTTCGGCTCAGGTCATGATCCCAGCGTCCTGGGATCGAGTCCCACATCGGGCTCCTTGCTCGGCCGGGAGCCTGCTTCTCCCTCTGCCTCTGCCTGCCTCTCTGTCTGCCTGTGCTTGTTCTCTCTCTCTCTCTCTCTCTAACTAATAAATAAATAAAATCTTAAAAAAAATTAAAAAAAAAATTCTCTCTCTCCCTCTCCTTCTGCTTCTTCCTTCCCCACCCTCTCTTTCTCACCCTCTCTCTCTCAACAACAACAACAAAAGGAACATCTACACTGGGCATTCGCTTACCGCCACTAACAGCTAAAAGTTGGAAATTCACTTTATCTTCCCAAGGTTGAATTTATCCTCAAATCTGATGGAAGTTGGTAGCCATTATTTATCTCCATTGAACATTAGTGGAGCTAAATGGGACAATTAACTGAAAGTCCTTTGGAGTCTTTGAAAGAAGAATGTTATAAATGCAGGGTATTATCATATGTTACTTGACCTCATTTGCATTAGAGTGTTATCAGAACTATGCAGCTTTCTCCACTTTTTGCCCTAATCTACAAACATCAGCAACTTTCGTTTCCATCACTTTTAGTATACTGGAGTGGGGGAAATTATTCTCTCTCCCTAAGATTCAGCTGTCCCCTTCTACCATGACAACCAAGTAGTTTCCGTATGTTCCATAATCTATCTGTAACTATTTTAGCCAATCTAAGAAAAGCTCTTTGCTTCTCAATAATTTAAAAATCATCACACTTTATGTGTATACAGGTGTAATGCATTGGAGAAAAATATCCTAAAATGTTAACTTTAAAAAAGTAACTTAAGTTGTTTAGGAATTTCCAGTGAGCATATCATTGGTTTATGCATTTAGATATCATGTCCCCAACTTAACAGAACTTACCTACCAGGAAATAAGATTCACATACATGAATGACAGCCATTGATGAATGCAGGATAGTGCATAATGAAGTTGAGGGTGATATGAAATGACTCAGGAAGTGATTACACTTGACAAATAGATTAACCACCTGGGTCCTTTGAATTCCTACTAGCTCTAAACTTCATTTGATTATAAATAAAAAAGTTCTCCTACTGCATCTATAAAAGTTCAATTTATATAACCTTTTCAAGAGTACTCTTATACAAAGTAAATATATGTTGTAGTACATAAAGAAGTATTATTTGACCAAAAAGTGTAATTTTATTTTATTTTCTAAAAAATTTGAGTATAGTTGACATACAATGTTACATTAGTTTCAGGTGTATGACATAGTGATTCAACTTCTCTCTATTTTATGCTATGCTCACCGCAAGTGTAGATACCATCTTTCACCACACAGCACTATTATAATACCATTGACTGCATTCCCTATCCCCACCTTTCATCCTTTTGCCTTCTTCATCCCATAAATGGAAGCCTGTATCTCCCAATTCCCTTCACCTATTTTACCCATCCCTTCACTTTCTCCCCTCTGGCAACCATCACTTTTTTCTCTGTATTTATAGGTTTGATTCTGCTGTTTGTTTATTCATTTGTTTTTTTTTAGATTCCACATGAGTGAAATCATATCGCATTTTTCTTTCTGAGTCTGACTTATTTTACCTAGTAGGATGGCTAAAATTAAAAAAAAAAAGAAAATAATAAAAAAAGAAATAACAAACATTGGAAAAGATATGGAGAAAAAGGAACACTTATGCACTGTTGTCAGGAATGTAAATTGGTATAGCCATTGTGGAAAACAGTATGGAGGTTCCTCAAAAAAACTAAAAATAGAAGACCTTTTAATTAAAAATATTTGAGCTCCTGTTCTGAAATACAGTAAAAAGGGATACCTTTGACTTCTCTGAGGCAATGAACCAGAAAAGGGTCAACTGGCATGTAAAGTAATTAGGGAACTAACTTCTATCTTTAGTTCTCCCCCAAATTTCCCTCAATTAGCTTGACTTGATGACCTAGGGGTAGGGGAAAATACATCTTTTAGCTGAAATTAGAAGGTAATTGAATATATCTAGTCAGTTATCATTTTCCTTTTTAGTTTATTCTCCATCTTTTAGCTGAAATTAGTAGGTAATTGAATATATCTAGTCAGTTATCATTTTCCTTTTTAGCTTATTCTCTTGAGACCCTATAGAAGAGATGGACTTTTTTTTATATTTATCAATAGTGTGGTTAGACTTTAAAAATAGTTATGAAATAAATATAAGGCAATGTACTAGGTTCTAAAATGTCCCCAAGTATTCATAATATATCTTGGAAAAAGTTTGAAATCTCAGAGAAATGACTAGCAGCTGCAGAACATTCTTTGACATTTTTCTGGAATTTTCCAGTGGATTTACCCATAAATATTCAACAACTAGAAAATAAATTTAAACACCTATTTGTCTTTGGGGGAAGGAGAGGGGCCTGGTTTCTCCAGCTGGAAACCCAATGACAGTTTCTCTCTCTGTATTTATTATGTAATAAAGGCAGAAATAAATAAAACAATCAGCTTGTACCATGAGAATTATATAGAAGTTCAAGTTCCAGTCTCATCCCAGCCTCCCAGAGAAGCTCAGTTAATAAGCTCCCTTTGAATTCCGTTAACCTGTTTTATACAAAGCTAAAAGTTGATCTTTGTGTCTAAATCTTTCCATACAGGAACACTGAACTTTCTGCTTTCCCTCTGATGTGGTTGTCCTTTGAAGTGGTAACAACACCTGCTATCATATAGAAAAAACCTCAGGAACTACAAATTCTGTATGTACATGGGCACTCAAAGTTCCTAGAAAGACACCATAGTTGTGCTGAAAGGAATATGAATTCATAAAGAGTCTGATAAATAGGCATGAGATGATGGTGTGAGGGTAAGAACACAAAGAACATGTAAGAGATGCAGGGGCCAGACAGAGTCCTTTAATTTATTTGGTAGTTTGATTATCAAAGAGCTTTTTTTTTTCTTTCTGATTTAGAAAGTTCATGTCCCCAAGCAAGAATAGAATGCCTGGGCTCTAGGAAGCCATGCAGTTGCATTTGACCACATTTTTAACCCTGTTTAAAAGTAGGCCAAATATTCTGGTGCCATTTTACCTATGGGGAATCTGAGGCCTAGAGAGGCAGGACCAGTTTTCCAAGTATTTCTTAGCTATTTAGTGATAGATGTGGAATTAAAACTTGTGTGTCTGAACTTTCACATTATTGCTATTTCCATAAACCCCTGACTCAAAGAAATGTGAATGCAAGTCACAAACTTATCCCAAAGGATTCAGGATGATTTAGAGATGCTAACTGGCTGATCAGCTAGCAGCTATTTTTCTTACTAAAATATATAATCATAGAGTTCAAAGTTCCCAACTAAAGAAACTTTTAAGAGTGAGTTTCCCACATAAATGTAAACTCCCCAAAACCAATAAACCAAGATCAGATATGTTTGGAAAGCATTAGTGTGTTTGCCATTCTCAATTAACAGGAAGTCAAGCTTTTGAGAAACACGTAAGTACATTATATCCATCAGGTCAAGTGGGTAATTTAAAACTCTCACACATATCCTAGTAATATGATGCTATAGTATTTCCTGGCTCAGGGCCAGGTGATCCCAGTGTAGCATGAATATCCTAATTTTTGTCAAAAAGAGGTAGCTCAAAGATACCACAACTTCCTTTATAATTTCACCCAATTGTAGAACCAAAATATTTTTCCCTGTGGAAAGAACACTAGAGAGGGTTTGGGGAAGAAGGGGATTTATTAACAGAAATGTTTGATGAAAGCAAAATTAGTCAGACAATTATATTTTTCATTCTTTACCATTTGCAGCCTCTTGATCTACCAAAGCATTCTATTAATCAGTACTATCTGTTTCAAATGGATATGTTTGTCTCCTGAGATACACTCTAAACAAAACAAGAGCCTGGTGCTTACTAGATGAATCATGAAGCTGTTTATCAATACTTTTCTAATATAAATACAAAGTTTTTCTGAATGTGATTGTGTTAGTGGAAAAAGTAATTTTACATCCTGGGATCATATTTATTAAGAAACAAAAGGTTGAAAATATTAAAATACCAGGTAGCTAAGGAGGGAAGTAGGAAAAAAAAAGATATCAATGAATTATATTGATAAGAGCAGGAATTCTGCTTTTAGGCCCACAGAATATTTTGATAGATCACTAACATCTACCAAAAAAGAATTTTATTTGTCTGATCTTATTCTAGAGCCAGAAAATTATTAGAGTCATAGAGACTGCTTTGTAAGACAGTTAAAAAGCTTCAAGTAGAAAGCATCTTCACACTCATTTATATATTCGAGTACTATGCCAGGAAGACTTTTAGGCTGGATAACCTACGGTTTTGTCTGCTATTGTTCTTACAACAAAAAAGAGTAGTCCTCATTTAGCTCATATACAATAGCAATGTATCTTAGAATCATACTAGGGGAATAACCAGTCTGAAATATCCTGTAAAGGTGTTAAAAAAAAAAAAGACCCGCAAAGGCCAATTTAAGGCAAAATCTTCTCTTGGTTTTATTATCTTTTGTGTTGCTACTCAGCTACAGGGCTCTATGCTCTGTGGATATAATCAATCCTTCACCTGCTGTCAATACTTACCTGTTCAGGGAAACATTCCTTCTACCTCCAGCTTTCTGACAGATGTTAGTGTTCAAATATAGTGATTGAATCTATGTGAATGTGTTAAAAGATAGTATGTTATCACTTCCAGGCAAGAATATTTTAGTGGCAGCCTTCTAGAGATAATGATACAAAGGGTTAAATTTGAAAATAAAAGGAAAGTCAACTTAAGAGCTAATGGGGACTTTCAGTACTCACGCTGTATCTCCATCCAACAGATTTTTGGTATTTATTCACTCTCACTCTCCTTCCTATTTCAGGTAAAGGGGTCTGTAAAACCAAGAACAAAATATTAGACGCACTGGTACACTCTGAAAATGATTTATTTTAAAATGTTTTGTGTTCTTTTGGCACTAAATGGAAGAGTAACATGATATTCTTACTCTCAATTTTCACTAATAATTTTACTTAAATAAGATTCTTATATATACAGAAACTTGGCACTAAATACACAGTAACAGATTTAACTACCGTATTGATGGGAAAATTACAATTTGATGTTAGTAAAGTGTTATTTCTCCTTACAAAACAAAGTAACTGAAACCATTTATGGGCTGAACACACTTTCTGAATATTTCAAAAATTAAAGTATCTAAAATGTAGATTAAATGTAGGTCAAAGTTCTTTCAAGTCAAAACAAGGAAATAAGTATTTTAGAAGGTAGCACTCAAAAAGTACTATGTTTATTATTTGGAAGCCATGGTTTGTAGGGCAAAATAAATCCACAAAACTTTAAAATCTCTTGCAATTCACATTGGTTTGCAACATTTTTTTCAACATTTGACGTTTACTGGCAAAATAAAAGACATAAAACTCCTTAAATTGTTTCAGCAATTCACTCCCTGCACAAATTGGAAAAGAACAGTTTATGACACTGACAATAGTTCAGTGAATATGTATAGTTTTTCAATCATAACATTTGATAATTTTTCTTTAGAGTATAGTGAAGTGAAATTTTTTGACCTTTGCTATGTTCATGCTAATATTATCTTGAGAAAATGCACTCATGCTGAAGAAAGAAGACAGAAATCAGTGCTTAGCAAATTCTATGACAATATGCTATGAACCATGACCCAACTTTATGAATGTTAGCAGGAACAGTGCCAATTAAACTGTCTCTCTTGCTCATCTGTCAGAAAATGCCTGAAAAGTGTACATCTTTGACAAGTTCTTTCCTTCTACCCATCACTGAGAATCTAATGGCTTCAGTTCTCAAAAGGAAAGGTTGGGATAGGGAAAATATGTGATGGAACACAGAAGAATGAACATAATATTAGAGTATCTCTCCTCTTCGCTATCCCTAGAAACAAATAATCAACTAGAAATAGGCAGGAATATAGATATTTTCTTCATTCTTATAGAATGCCAAAATATGTGGACCTTTCACTGTACAACATTTTTATGTGTAAATATATTAAATCAATAACAAAGATACTATACTAACAGAAATGATACTAAGTGATAAATATCCAGATTAACATAATATGATTATAATTATGTATAATAATGATTAAAAAACAAATATTTTCCAAGCTGTTTATCGCAATACCATAGTCCACTAACTGAACAGAATATGGACAAGATATATTACCTTACGAGCATTCATCACTTTAACAGCTGTAAATGCACCAGTTTTTTCATGGAGTCCCTGAAACACAGGATAGTAATAAATATTAAATGCTATCTATATAATCAAGAAGTATTCATGGATGAATAGATAAAGAAGATAGATGTATATGTATATATATGAATATTATTCAGCCATAAAAAAGGAAATCTTGCTGTTTACAATAACACAGAGCTAGACAGTATGATGCTAAGTGAAATAAGTCAGAGACAGACAAATGCCATATTTTCACTCATATGTGGAAAATAAGAAACAAAAAAAATGAGCAAAAAAAATAAAAAAATAGACTCTTAACTATAGAGAACAAACTGATGGTTACTAAAGGGGAGGTGGGAGGATGGGTGAAATAGGTAAAGGGGATTAAAAGTACACTTCTCTTGAAGAGCACCGAGTAATGTATAGAATTGTTAAATCAGCCCCATGTGGGGCTTTATTCCAAGACCCATGAGACCATGACCTGAGCTGAAATCACAAGTCCAGTGTTTAACGAATGGAGTCACACAGGCACCCCTAAACTATGAATATGTTAAAGAAATTCCAACTGGCTTACTTGAAAAATCAAGCAGGTTTATGGAGTAGTTTTTCTTTTTTGTGTTTGTATTAAAATAGTGGACATAACTGCCCATTTGAAAGCATTGATTTCTTAGTATTTTTAAGTTGATTTACATGACACCAGAGCATCTATATGAAAAGTAAAAAAAAATTCAGATTGAAAATAGGGAAAAAGGAGATGTTAATACTCAACATTTTTAAACTGATTTTGTGGTATTATGTAGACATATATTTCCAGTGGACCCCTCTTACACACCAAACAAGTTTTTTTTTCATAATGATCACAGGTAAGAGTGATACATAAGTAATCCAGTGACCTGTAAACTGTTTAGTAAGCCCTCAGTCATGAGAACCAATGATATTTATGAAAGGAAAATGTCCTGAAAGATTCTTTCTTTTTTTTAAGATTTTATTTATGTATTTATTTTAGAGAGTGAGAATGGGAACAGGAGGAGGAACAGAGGGGGAAAATCTCTGCACTGAGCATGGAGCCCCATACAGGCCTCTATCTCAGGACCCTGAGATCATGACTTGAGTTTAAACCAAGAGCCAGACACTTAATGAGCCACTCAGGGGCCCCCAAAAGATTTTTTTCTTATTGAAAACATTATGAATTCTAAAAAATTAGTCTTATCCTAAACGCAAGTACAAGTTATAGATTTATAATTTTCAAAAAAAAAAGGACATAGATGTTTGGAATCAGAGCTTTCATTTTGTGGCTGGTGCCTTTTAAAATGTTTCAACTTCTAGGAACACCTGGGAGGCACATTCAGGCATCCAACTCTTGGTTTCAGCTCAGCTCATGAACACAGGGTTGTGAGATTGATCCCCAGGTGGGGGCTACATGATCAGGGCAGAATCTGCTTGAGATTCTCTTACTCTGTCCCCCCCCAGCTCTCCCCCTACTCTCCCACTCTCTTTCTCTCTCTCTCTCCCTCTAAATAAATAAAGTCATTAAAAATATTTCAACTTGTAGTCATAGAAAAAATTCAGTTTTATATTTACATGAGTAATTTTCAACTTAAAATATAATGCCTTATCTAGCAGAAGATTTGATTTGGGGGCTATAGTGAGTTAGATAGTGTCTCTCCCAAATTTAGATTAACACATAATTTCATAATGTGACCTTAATTGAAAATAAAGTCTTTGCACATGTAATCAAGTTAAATGAGGTCATACTGGATTACAGTGGCCAGTGATTGCAGTTTTGGCAAGAGAAAGGGGAGGGAGATTTGGACACAGAGACACAAGACACAGACACAAAAATTTGAGAGCCGTGTGAAGACAGAAGAAACTGGAGTGATGCAGCTATAAACCACGGGCTTCCAAGGATTGCTGGCAACCACTAGAAGCTAGGAAAAGGGAAAATATCTTCTTCCTTAGAGCTTTCAGAGAGAGAATGATCCTGTAGCCTTCTAGCCTTGAGAACTGAGAGAGAATAAATGTTTGTTGTTTCAAGCCACCTAATTTGTGGGTTTGTTGCTACAGCTGTAGAAAATACAGGGGTATTCAAACAAAAGGACTGTCATTAGCCACAGCTCTCATGAGAAAGACAACAACAATTTTTACTTATAGAATAATCAAATGAGGGATGGTGTGTCTGAATAATATTGTTAATATCTTTCGTAACATGTCAGTGAGTAAATGCAAAAGATGAGCTGATCTCAGAAATGTGATCCTTAAATATATGATTTGTTTGTTGTCAAATCTCTTTTTTAAGAGATTTTATTTATTTATTTGACAGAGAGAGAGAGATCACAGGTAGGCAGAGAAGCAGGTACAGAGAGGGAGAAGCAGGCTCCCTGCTGAGCAGAGAGCCAGATGTGGGGCTCGATCCCAGGACCTTGAGCTCATGACCTGAGCCAAAGGCAGAGGCTTAAACCACTGAGCCACCCAGGCGCCCCGCCAAATCTCTTTTTATAAAGCATCCACTTCAAAGTATATGAATACCATTCTTAGATGATTCCTACAAGTTCTCTCATTAAAATAAAGCCAACTCATCAAAGAAAATCAAAAGGAAAAGAACTCTCTACCATTATCACTGATGTTACATGCTACATAAGGATGTCAACATAGATAATAAAAAATAGAGATTTTTTTTTCCCACTGATGAAACCGATAGGTTTTAATTCCACACATTTAAGGCTACTTCAATCTTATTGAGCAAGCCACTGTTTGTAAATGGGGCCATGTGTCAGAAATGGATCAAAAGACTTCCCAGTAACTAAAGTATGTCTAGAAATCCTGCCACCTTGGCTTAACTTCAGTTCTTGCCAAATAATTAAGCATTAAATAATTATACTGGTTAGATGCTCGTAGCAGTGATGGGAAGAGGCATGTGTTGCTGTTTTCAGTTTATGGAATCAAGCCTGAGAGTTAGGTCAGGGTGTTTTGTGTTGAATTGTGTCCTCCCAAAAATATGAAGTTCTAACCACCTGTACCTGTGAATCTGACCTTTTTTGGAAATAAGGTCTTTGCAGATGTGATCAAGTTAAGATGAAGTTATACTGGATTAGGGCCGGCCCTAAAACCAATGACAAGTGTCCTTTTAAGAAGAGGGAGGGGCACCTGGGTGGCTCAGTGGGTTAAAGCCTCTGCCTTCAGCTCAGGTCATGATCTCAGGGTCCTGGGATCCAGCCAGCCCACATCTGGCTCTCTGCTCAGCGGGGAGCCTGCTTCCCCCTCTCTATCTGCCTGCCTCTCTGCCTACCTGTGATCTCTGTCTGTCAAATAAATAAATAAAATCATTTTAAAAAAAGAAGAGGGATATTTGGACATAGATACCCAGAGAGAATGCCATATAAGGACAGAAGTAGAAATTGAACTGATGTATATACAAGTCAAGGAGAAATTAGGATTGTTGGTGATTGCCAACAGGCAAGGATGACTTTCTCCCTAGACCAGTCATAGGAAAAAATAGCCCTGCAGACTCTTTGACTTCGGAATTCTAGCCTCCAGACTTGTGAAAGAACAGCCCCCCCCCCCCATTAAACTACCCAGTTTGTGGTAATTTGTTACAGTAGCCCTATGGAATTGGTACACATAGAGGGATAGCAACTAAGCTAAAGGAATGGGGTGGAGTTGGGATAGGGTTCAGAAACTACTAACTAATGTGTAAGGAAATGTCTAGAATCAGGTGACCAGTTTTGGGTGGAGCATGACAGCTACCAAAAACTAGAATTTTTAAAGGAAAGGAAAATTTGTAGGTTATTGACTGGTCAGAGAAAGGAAGTTAATGTTTTAGATATTAACCACTTATCAGATAGATGGTTTGCAAATATTTTCTACCATTCTATATGATGCCTTTTTATTTTGTTGATGATTTCTTTTGTTGTGCAGAAATTTTAGTTTGATGTAGTCTCACTTATTTATTTTTGCTTTTGTTGCTTGTGCTTTTGGTGTCATATCCAAAAAAGTGTTGCCAAGACTAATGTCAAGAAGTTTTTTCCCTTATGCTTTCTTCTAGGATTTTCCAGTTTCAGGTTATTTAAATCTTTAACACATTTTGAATTAATTTTTGTGAATGGTGTGAAATAGGGGTTCAATTTCATTCTTTTGTATGTGGATATGTGAATATGTTAGAAACTCCCATGTTCACTTGCCTCTCTGGGAGAAAATACATATTTTTTTTTAAATTTTGCTATTACAAATTATTGTTTTAAAGTTTATTTTATTTGTTGTATTTATGTTTTTAAATATCTTATTTATTTGACAGACAAAGATCTCAAGTAGACAGAGAGGCAGGCAGAGAGGCAGGCAAAGAGACAGAGAGAGAGAGAGAGAGAAGAGGAAGCAGGCTCCCTGCTGAGCAGAGAGCCCGCTGCAGGACTTGGTCCCAGGACCCTGAGATCATGACCTGAGTGGAAGGCAGAGGCTTTAACCCACTGAGCCACCCAGGCGCCCCTGTATTTATTACTTAAAATTAATTATTTTATTTTGACTTACAAATTATTGTTTTCCTAATCATTTATAAAAGCCTTGTTAGTCATACATACATACTCATACATACATTAAGGAGTTAAAAATGTTTCCTTCTTTGACTCTAAGAGGATACTTATGGGCAAATTTCTATTCTGTGCTACTCAAATATGTGGCATGTTAGGAAAGATAATAGCCATATGTTGTCTCATATGACCAGTTGTTAGTAAGCCACAGAGCTTTTAAAAGGCTAGGTTAGAGGGCGCCTGGGTGGCTCAGTTGGTTGGGCGACTGCCTTCGGCTCAGGTCATGATCCTGGAGTCCCGGGATCAAGTCCCGCATCGGGCTCCCTGCTCAGCAGGAAGTCTGCTTCTCCCTCTGACCTCTCTCCTCTCATGCTCTCTCTCAAATAAATAAATAAAATCTTTAAAAAAAGGGTAGGTTAGAATACACAGTTATCATACACAAGACACACATTTAGCGAGATAACGGAATGTCTTTAAAAGATGTCACCAAAGGCCATAAACAGAGATAACCAACTTGGTTCTTATTACCTGTGATTTATTGTCTCACTTGAGAGTTGCATGAACACATTTTGTCAGACAAAGTATTCTAATGTGGGGTTTGGTAAACATATTCACTGTGTCTATAGAAGAATTAAACTCCAGATCTTGAAACCATATCTGTTTTAATATGCCTAACAATTATTAAAGCTTTTATAGATTGGGTGATGGGCATTAAGGAAGGCACATGATGTGATGAGCACTGAGTGTTACACGCAACTGATGAATTATTGAACACTACATCTGAAACTAATGATGTACTACATGTTGGCTAATTGAATTTAAGTAAAAAAAATGGAAAATTTTTGCTTGTGAACCTAGTATTTTTGAGAGTTTCTTGACATAAAAGTTTTCGCTTCAAATAATTTTAGATTTCAAGAATAGTTTCAAAGATCATACAGAACGTTTCTGTTTATCCTCCATCTAACTGCTTCAAATGTTAACATATTTTGTTATTATTATTTTAATGTTATCACCCTATATGACCACAGTACAATTGTCACAACTGAGAATCAATATTGGTACAATACTCTTAACCACATTGTAGTCCTTATTCAGATTTCCCCAGTTTTTTCACTAATGTCCTTCCTGTAAGACTCAAACTTGGATTCCACATTCCATTTAGCCATTATACTTCCTTAGGCCCTTCCAATATGATAGTTTCTCAGTCTTTCTTGTTTTTCATGACAGTTTTCAAAAGTACTGGTCAAGTATTTTGTACAGCATACCTCACTTTGTGTTTGTCTGATGTTTTCTCATAATTAGACTGAGGTTATGGGTTTGGAAAAAGAACATCACAGAGGTGAAGTGCCCTTCTCACCACATCACACCCGGAGGATATGGTATGACCATGACTGATCTCCAGTGATGATAACCTTGAGTATTTGGTTAAAGTGATGTCTACAAAGTTTCTCCACTGTAAAGTTACAAGTT
Organism: Taxidea taxus jeffersonii; assembly: GCA_003697995.1. NCBI lineage: Eukaryota > Metazoa > Chordata > Mammalia > Carnivora > Mustelidae > Taxidea > Taxidea taxus. Next base: position 60,595 of record RCUC01104912.1, read on the forward strand.
TTCTCTTTCATACTCTATTCATTAGAAGTGCTTGATGTTAGTTTTGAAAAGGGGTAACACTATCCTCCAGCATTTATCCAGAGATCCTAGAAGTCTTCTTGAGATAAACTAATTGTTCAGTGGTGCCACCTTGTGGTTTACCGATCATAGAGAAGCTGTTTTGTGATCTTGACTGAAGATCATGTCATAGGTCGTCTCTCTCAATGAGATGTTGAACCAAAACCAGCAAATCCAAATTTTAGAATGTAACTTTTTTCAACTGCAGTGTATGTTTTATAAGAAATTAATTTTATTTATTTTTTTACTTTTTTATTTTTTTATATTTTTATAAGAAATTAATTTTAAATACCATTTGTTGAAAACACACGTAAAGATATTAAAAAAAAGAAGTTTGGTTTTGGATTCTAGACTGAGTGTTAAATAACCTCACAGTTCTTGCTGGTCTTTGTGAATATTATACAGTAAAATCACACAGAAAGTCTTAAACTATAGATGTGGGCTTTTCTCTGTTTTTTTCCCTACAATCAATAATATCATTAGTATCATGCAGGAGTCACTAGTTGCACTGTATTAGCAAAGATTCCTAAAACAGAGTTTGCATGCAAAGTATGACTTTTTATTAAATTCTCAGGCATCACAGAGCAAAGAGAAGAAAATTCTCCTAGCCCCTACTCCTATTATAAGAAAAGAAATTGCTGCTTAAATCCATTGTGTAAGTTCACAGGCTCTCTCATATTTGAGTAACAGAAGATGATATGTAGTAACAGTGATCTGTAGCCATCCTTGACGTGAAGTTCAAACTTACTGACGTTCAGAATCAAGTAATCTATATCTTCACCTCAGGCAGCTCTTCATCATCAAGCTCATTCAACTTATTCAGGTTTAACTATTAATAGATGCATCTCACATAATATAATTTAAGGGACAACAGAAGGTCAAGTACTCAAAAAATCCCCCCTCCACCCCACTACCTGCAAAAGTGCAAAAATCACTCATTATGTCCTCAATTTTATTAAGGTAATAAAACTCCCTGATTATTCAAATGTTAACTAAGAGAAAGACACACTGAGTTATTATTTGTCATTAACACTTTATCATAAATTGGATGATCAGATTAGATAACTGCAAGAATGGCAATGAACAGTTAGGTGTTGGTGGAAACAGAAGGTGTAGAAAGGAAAATATTGGAGTCTGAAGAGTTCCGGGAAAGGTTGTCCCTGGAATGGAAAACAAAGTAAAGGTGAGTGAGAAGGGATACTCAAAGTGTGAAGGGAGGTAAAAATGAAGTGGGTGGTTGGAGAAGTGAAAAGACAAATGTGACAAGTTTCGATTTTATTAGAGGAATTTACAGTTTTTAATATGTATACAAATGAAACTATTAGAGAATAGAAACAAATGCAAAGACTAATTGTCAACATGAATTCTTGGGTGCCAAATTCAGCTTAAATACAGTTTAAAGGGTTCAAGAGAATGAATACGTGATACCATGTGAAGGTCTTAAATAAAATCCTAAAAAACAAATCCCTGAGTAATTTACATTCCTACAACTATTTTCTAGGGCTATGCTCTAAAACACAGTAATTGGGACAAATGTGTATTCTTTTTCCAGCACCACCTGAAATTATCCAGGAGAGAACATAAATTCCTCAATGTGTTGATTTCAATTTAGCAAGAATTTGTGTTCTTAAGTAATTAATTTAGATAATCAAATAAGCAGCATTATTTAATCTGTTTCCCCCAGGCAAAACACTTTATTACTGTTCTATTGCTCTGCAATGGCTCCAACCTGAACATTATCATTCTGGGTCTATCCTATCAATAGAAAATGTGGCATGTTCCTGAATTTAGAATACTGGTCACATTAAAAAAAAAAACATTGTTAAAAGGTATATGTGCCTGCTTTAAACAAAAATCAGTGCAGGAATATCTTGATATACATAACAAAAAATGAAGGGGTGGTCATAAAAGAATTCTCTAGTTTATAAGTAGACTTGTACTAGTATTCATTAAACATGAAACTTCTTAAATTTATTTTTGGAAAGTCAAATTACTACCTTTCAGATTACTTCCAATTTAGGGGAATAACTCAAAAGTAATATAGTAGGTCAGTTTATATATTAGGGATCCAGAATCAAACTATACATTACCCTACTGTTGTAGAAGAAAATTGTACATTTTCAGTATCCTGGTCACTTAAGAATTAGCCTTGTTGACTTCTAACTGACGAACCAGTCCACCATACTTCCTTTTTGCACACATTATCTTAAGATTTCCATTTTTGTTTCATAAGCTTGTTCTGTGACTTTGGCCCTGTTCAGATGGAGATAAATAGCTGTTCCAGTTATTAATAATTTCTATTAGCAAACCTAAGGGATAGATACAGTCGTGGAAAGGAAAGTAGGGAGAGAGTTAGTGCTAAAAGAAGGAATAGGTGATAAGTCTTAGATGGGACTGTCTTCACAAATCCTTTATTAAGTATAGAACCACACTGACAATACAAGTGTAATTTAATTACATAAGACAATGATAAAGAAAAAATACATTAAGGTAATAAAATCTAGTTATGAAGCACATAGTTATATCAAGGATTTAGTCACTCCATCAATAAAATTCAGTGAAACATAAAAGTTCTTGAAGTCTTGGAATAGATATCTTTTATTTTGGTATCCCTAATGCCTATCACAATGGCTGATACATAAGACCATTTTAATAAATAATAGTTGAGTGAATGATGAATAGAGTAACTGAAAAGCTTCCTGGAAGAGGTAGAATATCAACTGGACCATAAATATGGCATAACATTTTAACAAATTCTGAAGGGTAGGGTAGAATCAATGAATGACATGCCATGAACAAAGGTTAAAAGATATGTCAAGTATAAGGTACAGTTTCCAAAGAAGAAAAGAAAAGGGAAAAGGGGGAGAGGCCATAAAAAGAGATGAAAAGAAAAGGATGTGAGAGTGCACCTGTTTATGTCATGCTAGAAAATTGAGTGTACAATTTTTTAATTAATATCTTGTTGAAAATAAGTGATCATGGAGTAATTAACCATTAGTTGTTTAGTATTTTATGACTGGCTTCTGTTAGTTAATGGTCTGAATGTAAAGCTCAAAGTGGTTAAGGCACTGAAAAATCAGTACTGAACTGAAGTAATGATCAATTTCTTGGGGATTACACATTTTAAACCATAACAAATGATTTAAAATAGCAGTTATGACAGCTGTGTTGGAAAAATCCATCATTCTGTGGCAGTTAATTACTATGTTTTTCCCCAAAAAGAATACAAGAAAGTCCTTGATGGCCTTGTAATTTTGATTAGACTAAAAACTTTATTTTTAATCATGCAATTAAGGAAACTGTTGTGGAAAGACTGTCAACTATTCAGCACTTCCTACATTGTCTTTTCAGTTATTTTCTTCGCCTTCTGTTGGCAAATCTAAACCACATAATCCCCAGGGCATTCCTTCTTTTCAATTGGTTTTGTGGTGGCGGAAGGCCATAAGGGCACTCACTACACTCATGTCCATTTGGTAACCTTGTTTTTTATTCACACGTTTTTTTCCTTCTAGTCATTTGTTTGAATGTCAGCTTTCCCCTAAGAAAAAAACCAAGTGATGCTTCAAGGCCACCAAGAGTGCGGTCATAAAAAGCATCTGGGAGTACTTTGCACTGTGCTGTGGAGGGATGAGACAATATGGCTAACAGGGTAGTTTATGTCAGCATTGTGTTGGCAGAAAAATGAAGACATGAGGCTGGAGAGGACTTTCAAAATTAGCAAGTCCATATCCATGTCTCTAAGCAGGGACTTTAGATTGAAATGAGAAGTAATAGTGCTTTGGTTATTATTTTAAAGTCTTTTCATTTTGTTTCCTTTTCTAGTTTAATCACCACCAGTAAGTTCAACAACCCCTAAGGGATTGATGAATTTGGAGCAGTTAGGGTTTAGAGGTGTGGCTGAGATTGGAGGGAATCTAGCACAGATTGGTAGTAGTGATGAGTGGGTAGAGCTGGGAACATATAAGAGAACATGTCAGTCAGCCTTCAACTTCACAATTTCATCAGTAAGATTTATTTATTTCTAAAGATTGCCAAAGGAAGAGATGCAGCCTGTTTGTAGAGCTCCTTAAGCGATTTCCACAGACTTCAGCTTTAGATTTGCTTTAAAAGTTTTAAGAGACTCACAAATGTGTAAATATTTGATAAGTACTATTTGATAACTGACAAGATTAAGACTCACATTTTTAAAATTCTCACAAAGCCTAGTGGGATTTTGCGAGGCCACAAAAATAATGCTCATTACGATTGATTTTGGGACAATAGTCATTTAGCTGACAAAGATCACTGAAGAGACTTTCTAATTTGATATTTGCATGAGTACCCCATCATCGCAAAAGTTTTGATACAACCAAGTGTATCAAAGTTGGAGAATTCATTTTGGGTGTGACTGTCTTCTTTTGGAGAGAATTCAGAATAAGCAGCAGCAGATATTTCTGGCTTTGAGCAAATAAAGCCTGGAGTTACATAAATACTATTTTTTTGAGGAGTTCTTTGATTTTATTATTTTTTTCTACTGTACATATAATCTATTTATTCTTTTTTTACATTTTTTAATTTAAACATATAATGTAACCCCACCACCTTCTCCCAACACCCCTCCCCCCACCCCCCTCAGTTTGTTTTATGACATTAAGAGTCTCTTTTGGTTTGTCTCCCTCCTGATCCCATCTTGTTTCATTTATTCTTTTCTAACCCTGGTGCTTTAGGATTGAAGCCTTCTGTAATCAAGATGCTACAATTTTCAGGGCAAACACTGCAGTTCAGGGGTGGGGGGCACAGGAACTAGTGTTCCTTCAAGAACAGTAAGAAAGAGACTGTTGCTGGACTTTATATATATTGTTTATGACACAGTTGTCACTTTTAGGTCACTATGAAGGAATGCCATATCTTTAAAAATATAAGAATAAATCTGCATTCAAATTGCTTTAGCAACATAAATGAAACTTACATTATAAACTGGTACATCATAATCCTGAGGCTTCATAAATCCTCTTACCTAATTATAGTTGACCCTTAAACAACACAGGATTGAGCTGCACAGGTTTACTTATACGCAGATTTTTTCAATAAATATATGAAACTTACAATACCAATAAATACAGCAGAGTATTGTAAATGTATTTTCTCTCACTTATTACTTTCTTAACATTTTATTTTCTTGGGGTACCTGGGTGGCTCAGTCATTAAGTGTCTGCCTTCAGCTCAGGTCATGATACCAGGGTTCTGGGATGAAGCCCCACATCTGGCTTTCTGCTCAGTGGGAACCTGCTTCTCCCTCTCTCTCTGCTGTTCCCCCTGACTGTGTGCATATGCATGCATGTGCGATCTCTCTCTTTCTGTTTGTCTCTGTCAAATAAATAAATAACATCTTAATTTTTTAAATTTTCTCTAGCTTCATTTATTATATACCATACAGTATAATACATATAATATATGCATATATAACATATAATACATATATATCTTACAAAATATGTGTTAATCAACTATTTGTATTATCAATAAGGTTGTCAGAAGCAGTAGACTATTAGTAATTAAGTTTTCAGAAAGTCAAAAGTTATACATGAATTTTTGATTATGTGGGGGGTTGGTTCCCCTAAACCACACCTTGTTCAAGGGCCAACTGTAGTCTTTTTACCTATGCATCTCTGCTATTGGGCTGGCAGCTCTCTAGAGGCAATTTTTTTTTCTATATATCTTTAGATTCTAGCACAATGCCTGGTACATAACCAGCATGCAACAAATGTGTTGAACTAAACCAAATCAGTTTCCATGTGGAGTTCTAAATTGGGAGGAGATATACAGGCAGAGGTGTTTATATGTATATGTACATGTGTGTGTAATGGTAGACAGTACACAGCTTTTATGCCAGCTTATGTGGGAGAAGAGTTAGAGGGAGCCCAAAGTCCAATGTTCCCCATGATACAGTGGGGTTTCTTGACAAAGACTATAAAATTCTGCACTATAGCAGAGTACTCCAGGAACTCAAAGGCCATTATTTGTCTACAGGTTAATTTAATTTTCCTGACCTTATAATCATCTTTGTGGTTCCACTGTGAAGCCACTCAAAATTCTTCAGAGCTCTCTTCAGTCAGAAAGCCTCAAGGGAGAAGATATGAGCTGTTCAAGGTCAGGGTATGAACCTACATAAGTAATAAAATTGCCAAGGCTCTTGCCAAATTAGTTCAGGTTGTTTTGTCATGTGATATTACATAATTCTTATCCATATTTCCCCTAACCCATAGCTACTACTCCCAAAGTTTCATTACCAAAGATCTGCTGTTTATACCCACTGTGGTTATGTCAACTGTGAGTATATGAGATGCTGAGAGCTCCAAGTTCCTCACCTCTTTTTTTATTAGCAAACCCCCAAATTACCCAAACCTTAGCTAAATGGAGCCAAAGAATATGTACTGAAACAGAAATTTTGTAGTTAAAAAGCTACTGAACCACTAGCATAATCAAACAGAATAATGTTTTTCTTCATCCAGAAATATGGGACAGTCATGGTCTTGCTTATTAGAACTATGAAAGGAGTCGGAAGAGGGCCTTCGTGGTTTTAGTGGCTTTGTAGCTTAGAAACTTCCCTGTAATTTGAGGCAGTTTGAGGCAGTTTGTGTGCTTATACGGCAGCTTCAACTAAGTTTTATTGCCCTTGTTATTATTCCTGCAGGGAAAAATAGGTCAAAATATGTAGTAACATCATGTACAAATGGAACTGCTCTCTATTGTGTTATAGCATTCAAACAGTGAATTGCACAAAATAGGAAATAAAGTGCAGTGTTCTTGGCTGCATGATACATGCAACATTTGCTGGAAGTAAATGAATAGCTACTAGTGGGCAACTAAGGAGATACCTCAGTGCACTGTTATATGAAAGCACATCACAGTCTACAGGGGACAGAAGTACAAAGGTACTGAGGATTGGTGCTAGAAAGGGGTGACATTATAAAACTTTCATTGCTGGTAACAAATTCAAGTTTAAAGACACAGTCTGTAAATGTGCTCATGCTAAGGAAACTGTGAGACTAGGGTCCATACCTTGTCAAACACTCTAAAAACTTTTCCAATGCTTTATAAAGCAGAGTAAAATCATGACCTAGTGAAATATGATAATTTAGTACTTCATGGGGGAAACTTCTTCCCCCACAATCTTCTTTTTTCTCTCTCAGAGTGACGATACACTACAAAAATAAAAGGGTATTCAGCTATCAAAAGCCACCTTTGTATCAAGATTTTTTTCCCTTTCGGTTTTCATGTTCTCCCATTGTCATAGTACACTTTTTGTCTTTTTAAAGTTTTTCTGGGCTTGACCATGTAGGTAGTGTGTGAGGGCATGGGCAAAGGCAAGAATTGAACCTTCTATAAGCAAACAGGTTTCAAAACACAACAGATAATGCTTCATTACAATGTCACAATGTTTTAACACAGATTGCTTTCTTTATGCAATGCATTAATCAGTTAACAGTCATACAAAATGCATTCCATCTGCTCAGACAGATGTAAGCTGCAGTGTTTCCGATTCTATCAAACAGCACAACTAGTTGAAAGAAAATCATTGAGACAGATGGGTGATGGGGATGGAGAGGTACTCAACAAAAAGAAGCAGCTTTACCTCAAAATCTACCCAATCTAAATAGGATTCTCAAATCTCCCAGGTTTATCACAGAGGGACAAACACAACAGCCCTTAGCATGAAGCTAAGGTGGAGAGGATGCTGATGCATTACAGAAAAAAAAAAAGTCCTTATAAACAGAATTGTCTCCACAATCTATAGCAGTGATTAGTGGTTCTCAAAGGCACCTTAGGAGAATCTGCATTTGATGGGATGGAACTAAACCTTGGGGAAATGCCACGTAGGAGGGAAAATGGAAAAGGAAGTAGCCGTGGGAAAAGTAAGAGAACAGGCACAGAGTATAAAAGACTGAAAAAGAATAGGAGAAAAATGGCTTCCATAGAAGATAGACTGAGAAATACCAATAGCTCTTATAGTCTAACCAATGCTATAAGGCATAGATGTAAAGAAAGTAAAATATGTATTCCATCAATATCAATGTGGTAATTTACCACTAACTCCCAGTTCCAGCCAGCCTTTAAAAAAAATGGGGAATCTTTATTCTAGACCCTAGGTTGATTTTAAAGATACTTCTCCTTGAATTGACCTTGAATTGACCTTTGTGGATAAAGCTCTATGCTCTAGTCAGATGTTTACTCCCTTAACATTCCACTCTTCTGCCCCATTTCTTCAGGATCCTCCTCTGGTCTTTCCAATATCAAAGCGTTAGCAACCTTCTTTTACTGAAGTATTGGAAAGGTCTTGTCCAGTAACCTCCCTTCTTACTAAGGTACTACTTAGGCATTTTAACTGGAGATGTCTGCTTCTGGGGGCCTTTTTAACTCTATGGAATTATCTAGGTGGTGGGAATTTTAGCACATTTTGGCTACTATAGTGCTGGATTTGTCAATAACAGGCTATTTACTTCAAACCTACAGCAATGAAATTCGGGGTGTGAAATCAACTCTAGGGCTCAAAGTTAAACCCCTCAGTGTATTCCTCAGAGTTGTGTGGCAAACAGAGGTAAGTTCAGGGAAAAGGACAGTGGGATAGAGCCACTTAGAAAATGCTGAGCTGAAATTTGTAACTTAATACAGAGAATGATGCTAGTACACAGGAGAATAAACTACAAGTACAGGAAGATCTTAGTTAAGGCTACCTGAAGGAGGAAAGCCACTGAGGCAAGTAAAATCTAGCAATGATATATGGAAGACTAAGTGACAAAGGCAATAAGAAGATTGATTAATAAGGCTGAAAATACACATTTATATAAAATATCTGCATATTTTAATAAAATGTGCATCCCTGTGAGTGTATATACATATATACACACACAAAGGAAGACTGTTAGTGGGAAGCAATGTGGGGGGTGTAGCAATGATTCCCAGATTTGAAGGATAGGACAAATGAAATCTAAGGGGATCATGGGATCATAAAGAAACCAACTTTGTTTTCTTCACAATTTTCACTTTTTTCTTTCCTCCTTCGAAGAGCTTTACCTTTTTTTCTTGCTATATTTTACAATACTAATCTCCTAGATTAGTAGCATAGCCACAATGAAGCCCAAGATTCTTTTCCCACTCTGGTGCTCTTTTCACTCCTTCACACAACTTCCGTATTTAAGAAGTAGTTACTAAATCCTACCTATATGCTGAACAACAGGCAAGGCATTATAAAAATAAGTTAACGTTTCTACTTTTAAGGAACTTTTTTTTTAAGATTTTATTTATTTATTTGACAGATAGAGATCACAAGTAGGCAGAGAGGCAGGCAGAGAGAGAGAGAGAGGAGGAAGCAGGCTCCCTGCTGACCTGAGAGTCTGATGTGGGACTCGATCCCAGGACTCTGGAATCATGACCTGAGCCGAAGGCAGAGAGTTTAACCCACTGAGCCACCCAGGCGCCCCACTTTTAAGGAACTTTTAATATAGTAATAAAGATACACAAACTACCATAATGCAGGAGACAATGATCTCATATTGATTATAATATCATATATTACTGTTATAATCATAAGCTTCAGGATGGGTCCATGATTAATGGGGCAAACTGCTAATAGTTGGAGGATATAAAGAAGACAACTGGTATAACAGGATGATTGAATTTTTTAAATGTTTTAATCTCCATTTATAATGGAAAAAAGAATTTTATTGTGAAAATTTCCATGAATTCAAATACTGGTACAAATGCATTGTTTAAATATTACCCTAACCAGCTAACTGTTTGCCTGGCAATGTTGGGACATATTAAATAATACAAATAAGTTTGGTGAGATTTATTTTCAGAGTGGGTTAGTATAAATTAGGGACTGGAACCCAATTAATAGTCTAGAATCAGGCCACTATGTTTAGGTGACCTATTTATAATCTTAGCTAGCCCCGCATGACTAATCATCAGACCTTTCAAAAACCATACATTCATACCTGGCTTAAAATCAGAGTGTAGAGTCCAGAGAAGATACTTCACCCATACTGGACTTGGACAAGAGAGCATTTGTAATATGTACCTTTAAGAGTCACTTTGCCTTTTGAAAAGATTAAACAATTATATTATGCTTCATTAATTTAGCAGAACTTTCAAGAAGACCAATCTGAATTGTTTCAAAATCTAAATTGAAGCAACTTCAATATATTGATCCTGGTTGCCTAATAGACAACCTTGGGGAACCTACTTTAATGACCGGGTAAGAATGATTTTCAATTAATTCATCAACACTATACTAAGGTATAGTTTTTCACTATTTCCTACTGTATTCAAGCCAACAAAAACTAACTGAATGCTTGTTTGCAAAGCATTGAGCTGGGAAGTGTGTGACAGAAAATCTAGTGCTGCCAAAGGACTTGAAAAAAGTGTTCTTCTAAATACATTAAATAATCTTCATACTATTGTTTATTATATTCATTTGTTTTGACAACACATTTTTTCCAATCAACCAAGTATTTATGAATTATTATGCAATAGGTTTATTTACTATTATTTGATATGCATGTAAGGTTCAAAATACTCTTCCTATTCAATCAAAAGTATTATTGGATTGGATAAATATCTGATGGAATAAATTTCTAGTATATTAAATATTTATTGCTGTATGAATTATGTACACATGCATGTGTTCAATTTCTAAATACATGAAGATTTTGTTGTTGCTTTCTTAATTGCACTGAATTTTGGCCACAGAGTATGTTCTACAGGATACAGATTTTTTAATATTTAAGGTTTTCTTTATAGCCAAACATACAGTAAATTTTTCAAAATGTTTCTTAAGTGTTGGGAAAGAATGTTTATTCTCTAATAGTTGGTTGTAGAATTCTACATATTTAGATGAAAGCAAGCTTGCTAATTGCATTTTTATTAATTTTTTGTCAACTAGATCTGTAAAATTCTGAGGCATCAAAGACTGTCATTGTGATTGTGGATGGATCAATATCTCCTTGTATTTCTATCAATTTAGCTTCACTTTTAGGATATATTCTTTGGTGCATTTACATATACTTCTATATGCATACACCAAAAATGCATATACCAAATTTTTTATCATTATGTAATAAACTTTGAATTTTAATATCTTTATGCAATAAACTTTTTTTCAATAATAAAATGTATTTAAGGCAAGAAAAAATATTCATTTGGGACTTCATAACCGAATTAAAACTTATAAAAAATTTTGTTGACTTTTATTGATTACTTTTTGCTTTGGTTTATTTTAAGTGCCTGATTTAATATTTTTTGAGAGCTATGCCACCTAGAGTACTTCCTAGGCTAAGCAGTGTTCCTTGGACCAAACTGAAAAAAGAAGTGACTGAACTGGGTTTTCCCTGAATTGACTGACAAATGGCTGTGTTACGAGAATCTAAATGAGGAAAAGATCATCTTGCCATTGCAATAACTACAACGTTTTAAGACTAGTATCTTTTTCCTTAGTAAGTCTTTGACAAATACAGAAATAGATTTAGAGGGCTCAAAAGAAAGGTAGCAAAGGCACATGATTTATTTCTTTATACCAATTTGATTTATTAATGCAAAAAATTCAACTCTTTTCAGCCCCAAATTATAATATTTACATAAGTAGTAGCTCAGGGGCCTTTGCCATTTGTGTGGGTTTAAATGTTTGTTGCAACCTTTAAAAGCTGCTGAAATACTGCAAAGTTTCCAATTCATCAAGACAATTATAAAAACAAATCCACTGTCTCTCTAAGTCAACACCTGAGCTTCCACCAAATCAAAATACTCTGGTTCCAAGGGTCTTCACTGTTGTTTTGGTCATGAGTCACTGTCATGAGTTAATTCAGAAGTTGCTCTTATTTTTAATACATATACCTTTATTCCATTGTGAACTATGAGAAGTCAGAAAATCCATATGTGCATATATGTATATATAAGATATACATATATATTTTTTACTTGAGATAATTTTAGAATTACAAAACATTTGCAAAGATAGTACAGAAAGATCCACAAACCATTCACCCAGCTTCCTATAATGTTTACATCCTGCATAATCATGGTACAGTGGTCAAGACTAAGAGAATAACATTGTTATAATACCACTGACCAGACCAGTTGTTCAGAGTTTACCATTTTTCCTACTATTCTTTTTTGTTTCAGCATCTGATTCAGGATGCCATATTGCCTTTAGTTGGCCCTTAGATGTTTTAAGATATACTCTATGTTTATGAGGTAACTAGATGTACTATACAGCATTACAAATTAAGTATCTGTGTTTTATGTGTGTCTCACTTAGATTTTTGAAGTTAAACAACACCAAAAACTGTGTGATACTTTTTATATGAATTTGTAACTCTAAGCTCCAACAAAACTACAACTTTATATTGTTATGCATGGCATTGAATGACCCTGGATTTGGTGGAAGCTTAGATTGTCCTCTTGCAAAAAGTGACTCAATTTGATTAAAAAAGTTCTTCTCCTGGGTTAATGGCTAAATTGATTCCAACAGCAAAAGCCTCTGAGAAAACTTTGGCATAAACCTTACTAATATAGTTTTCAGGTATGATCATACAAGGTGACAAAAAAAATAAACAGCTTGACAAATGTCAAGGTGAGAAATAGAAGTCTCCTAGATAAAATTCTGAAATTTTAGGCTCTCTCTTTCATCCCCCCCCAAAAAAAACAAACCCCCCAAAACAAAAAAACAAACAAAACCAAAACAGAGACTCTTCTAAAGAGACTCCACTTAAGCCAATTTGAGTATTATTATCTTTTAAAGAGAAGAACACCCTTTCATAAAGAATAAAAAAAAAATAACTAAAGTGACGGCAAGTAGATCTAAGAAAGTTCAGAGATATTAAGGTTGTTGAGCTGACTGAAGAAAAGGTTCAATGGTAACCTGGAAGATTGTCTTAAAATATACAAAAAGGGGCACCTCGGTGGCTCAGCCAATTAAGCAACTGCCTTCAGGTCAGGTCAGATTCCTGGGGTTCTGGGATTGAGCCCCACATTGGGCTCCTGTCTCAGCGGGGAGTCTGTTTCCCTCTCTCCCCTTGTTCATGCTCTCTCCCCCTCTCTTTATCTTTCTGTCTCAAATGAATAAATAAAATCTTTAAAAAAATATACAGAAGGTCATGGATGCTGCTGTGACTGCAGGAAACTGATAAATAGGCTTTAATTAAAGCAGGAAAGATTTTTGACTAAATATCATCAAGAATTCTGACAATTAGAATGATAACACATGGGAATGGGTTACTTTCTTCTCACAGACTTTTAAAAACGTGTGTGTGTGTGTGTGTGTGTGTGTGTGTGTGTGTGTGTTTTACTATCTAACCTAAATGTTTGAAGTTTGGCCAGTCTAAATAGAGAGTATCAGAACAAAACTCTATCCCTTGATAATAACAGTATTTAATAATGCAATTGCTTTTTTTTTTTAAACCTTTTATGCCTTCACCATCCTTAGAATCACCTCTAGCATTTTCCATAGTGCCTTTCCTTCTTGCCTTTCAGGAAATGTAATCAATACAATACAAAAGCCTGGGCTCAGGTTTCATAAAAATCATATAAATCATGTATCATACCATCCCATAGCTTAACTGTTATTCCTTGTTCACCATTTATACAACATTGTTTGTTTTTCCCAAGCCTATTCTTCATAAATGGAATATAATCTCTTCTTCTACTTAACATTTTAATGACTAAACTCCTAATTCTCAAAAGAGCCACTCACCATTCAGATCATTTAAAGACTGTTAAAGTACGAATTAGCTAATACTATTTGCTGCCCCTCTTACACAAATATATTATCCACTGGGAACAAATTTATTCAACTTACTTAGATACTTTAAGAGCACAAATAAGCACAAGTCCCTCCACCCAGGTTTTAACATCTGCCACTAATTGTGTTCATTGTAAATGTTAACTTAGAAAAGTTAAAGGCACAAACATACCCATTTTAAAGCCAACTTTTTCTCTGTATAGTTTGTTCGTACCATATCATAGTACCAAAATATTCTGTCACCCATTGTTATTCTTCGAAATGAATTTCAAAGGAAAATCATAAGAAAAGCACTTCAGAGACTAGAAAATGTATTTCTTCTTCATTTTGGATATGAGTGACAACTTTTCTTTTATTCTTATATGCTTTTAAAAATGTCTTATGATTCTATTTAATTAGTATAGGACAATTATCTGGCTGATTTTTCTTTGCCCCATTGTAATTTTAGTGGCTAACCAATATGAAATTCTTTTTGCATTTAATAGAAGGCATTCAAAGGTAGCATATATATATATATATAATATATATATTATATATATATAATTATTCAAAACTAGCTCTTGGGTAATCCATTTCACAGTTAAGGTTAAACTATAGTAGAAAATAATTTACTGTAACAAAGACCCAAGTATAATTATTTTCAAAGTTAGAAACAACTCACAACTTCTTCCTTGATGACAAAATTATTTCTATAATTATTTTACTCCAGGTAAGGATGGTTTGTATCTTATCACCATTTCATTTAGTGTGAAACTCAAATATATAAATAAAATTCATGGCAGGTATTAAAAAGCCTTGATAATTAGATGAAAATAACCTAAACAAACTCTTTCATTTATATTTTATGGTCAAGTAATTATTGACAAGAGTGTCAAGATAATTATGGTGAAGGAATAAGTCTTTATAACAAATGGTGTTGAAATAACCTGCAAAAAAATGAATTTGTATCTCTCCCTCATACCATATACAAAAACTAACTTAAAATGGATCACCTACCTATATACAAAAACTAACTTAAAATGGATCACCTACCTAAATGTAAGAGATAAAACTATAAAACTCTTAGGAAAAACATATGGGTAAATCTTTGTAACATTGGGTTAACTGATGTTTTCTTAGACCAACATAAGAAAATATAGACAGAATGACTTTGCCAAAATGAAATGAAAAGGAAACTCACAGAATAAGAGAAAATATTTGCAAATCATATATATGATCAAGAAATTGTATTAGTAAAGGATTTTAATTGACATCAACTCAAGGGAGATATACAAGTGGTCAACAAGCACATGATAATATACTCAACATTATTAGTCATTAGGGAAATGTAAATTAAAACTACAATGAGATACCATTCTATATCCATAAGAATGGCTATAATAATTTTTTTTTAATGGAAAAGAGTCTGGAGAGGATGGAAAGAAATCAGAACTTTCATCCCTGTTAATTTGAATGTAAAATGGTTCAGTCACTGTGGAAAACAATCTTACAGTTCCTCAAAAGGTCACATATAGTTACCATATAACCCAGCAACTCCACCCCAAGGTGTACACCCACTAGGATTGAAGACATATATCCATGCAAAAACTTGTACATGGATCATCACAGTAACAATATTCATAATAGTGAAAATCATTAAAACAACCCAAATGTCCCACAAAACTGAAGAATTAATAAAAGGTGGTATGTCCATATAATTATCTATTATTCAGTCATGAAAAATATGCACTGATTCATACTACAATATGATGAACCATAAAATGTAGCACTATTATTTGTTTTCAAGAATGTCTTATGCCTCTACTTAATTTGTATAGGATAATTACCTGGCTAAGTGAAAGTAGCTAGTTACCCATGGTCACATATTGTGTGATTCCATTTATGTGACATTCCCAGAACATGCAAATATTCTGAGACAGTACATTAGTGGTTGCCAGAGGCCGGAGAGAGGCAGAATGTGGAATGACTGTTAATGTGTACAGGGTTTATTTTGTGAGTAATGAAAATTTTCTAGAATCAGATAGTGATCATAGTTACACAAATTTATGCTTATACTAAACCCCAAATTATATACTTTTAAAGAGTAAATGTTATGTGAAGTTTATCTCAATAAAGCTGTTACCTAAAAATGAAAATAAATTAAATACTGACTGTTGGAACATTAAGTATGAATTTCCTCTAGTTTTTACAGAACAGTTTAATTCTTTAATTTCTTTAAAGAAACAGCTTAATAATTACTAGTAATGCATTAGAGTAATACATTAATATATGGTTAATCTCTTTGGACAGTGAAGCAAGCTCTGTTATGGTAGAAAGAGTATGTCGGGTTTTGAATTTCAGCTTTACATCATTACCTATGTGACGAATCATAGGCAAGGTTTTGTCCTCTGTGAGTCCGTTTCATCATCTGTAAAATAGGAATGATGCTACCTTTCTCACAGGAATGTTTTAGAGATTAAAAGAACATACATGAAAGGAGTAGTATGGTACCTCACACATAGTAATCACTAAAAGAATATAAAACCAAACAACTAATTTATTCAGTGCAAGGTGCTGGGCTTAAGCTTCAAAAACAAATTAGTCTAGGACTTCACCTTCAAGAGGTTCAGGGTAAACTAGGCAATTAAAAATTACCACCAACAAGTTTTATTTCTCTTTACAAGCTTTCTGTGTGACAAGGGATCCCCAGCTACCCATATTGTTCCCTCAGAAAGCTTCTGCACCCTCCCATCCTCCACAATCAAGCATGTGATTATAGGAACACCAAATAGTGTAAAGAATTCTACTTATGCACGTGGCTGTTAAGTGAGCACTATAAAGTAGTTATCGCTCACCTGGGATATCTGGGATATCTATAATATATTTTTCTAAAGTATTTTCCAATAGAAGCCTGGGTCTCTGCACTCTGTTGAGGAACACATTCCAGTGTGTTTCTGAGATATGTGCAGTCTTCTCAGTTGCTGTAGCTCTCTAAACTCAAGCTAGAGTTTATCTTAATTTTATCTTATTTTATCTTAATTCATAACCCTCACTGGGTTATGAATCATTAAAACCATACTAATACTGGCTATATACAATTATTCATAAGTAATTGACATAAAAGTGCTCTAATTTATCACTGGAGAATCTTATCTAGTAGGTTTCATTTATAGATGCTATTAAAGGTTGAAGACAACCAAGTTCAACCAGAGAACATGGTTTGCTTTGGCTCCTATTATTTCTTTTTCAAATTGTCATCTTATCGAGTTTACTATTTTTTGTAGGTCTATTTTTGCATGAGAAAGGAAACCCAGGTCTCCCAGATATAATCAGGTTATATTACAGCACATTCAATATTGCTCAATGAATTACTTCTTCACCTTCCACATTGATGCAATCAATGATACAGGTTTTTCTCATTTCTTTAATTTAAAGAGATCTATTTGAGCAAGAAATTACAGGAAAGCAGACCAATAAAATATTCATAAAATAATAATTCATCTTAGAGGCAATCTTTACTATTCTAAAATAAGTATACTTCTCTTACCTGAGAATAACTTCATTAATTAACTTTCCTCTTCCTCTACTAGCTCCCCCTCCAAAAAAATTCCAGAAATTAAAGAAAGTAAAAACAACCCTAAAAACTGTAAAACTGATAATAGTTTCTTTTTACACTGGTCAAAATATCTTGGGTCAATGAGATTCTGATTTCTGCAACCCAATACATCACTTCACCCAGGTGGCTCCATCTTGACCCAGGCACTGCTATAGTGAACAGATGTTTCTCAAATTTCACATGACATTATCCATTCCACCTGTTTTTGTGACAGATGATTTACTTTCTGACACTTAAACAAATCTCCCTAACCTCTCCTTCCACCCTCCATCCAAATCAGGTCACCTCAACAGAGAACTGCTGAACTTAATGAGATTCTAGTCCGAACCTTTAGGTTTGTAGAGGTAAAAAAGACCTCCAGAAAGGGAAAGTAAACTTCTTGGTGTCACTCGGAAGAGCTCAAGGTGTGGCTGAGCCTGAAATTCTGCTTCTAGGGTCTCAGTCTCAGTACTTTTCTATAACTACATAATTTTATCTCTATAGAATTTTAGATATCTATCTAAATATATCTTTCAAATTCCTCCCCTTCTGACACCACGAAGAAAGAAAAGATTGGAGATGGCACACTTTCTTTTTTAGGCAGGTTTATTGAAGGATAATTTACATTAGTACAATTTACCTGTTTTAGTGTGTATTTCTATTAGTTTTGACAAGCACATGCAGTCATGTAACCACCACCACAGTTGAAATATAGAATAGTCTCACTATACCAGAAAAATCCCTTCAGGTGTTATTTTATTCTTACTATATTGACAGTGCTGGTAATAGACTTACCAGTCAATAAAAAGTTCTCTTTGACTGAATGTTTAGCTTAATTGTAAAGGAACCAAAAAAAAAAAAAAAAAAAAACGCTCTTGATCCCATTTTTGCTGGAAAGCTTCCTAAAATGCCAGAGTCCATTTGCTCCTTTATTAAGTAGAGCAGAGAAAGGCAGGTGATATAGGTCAATTTATTTGATCAACTAAGGTTCTTCAGGTGACAATCCTGTAAAGGAGTCTATCAAATCAAAGAAAGGAAGGGAAAAAAAAGGAAAGGAGGAAGGGAAAAAGGAAGGAAGTGGCAACAAAGAGGGAGAGAAAATAGCATAGGAAACTTTGCTTATTCATATATTTTGCAGAGTCAGTCTTGAAGGTTAATATAGACAAAGGATTTGTGAAACCCTGCTCAATGTGTGCCTACCCACCAAAAAATGCATGGAAATAGCTTTTTAAGCTTGTTTCATTATTTCCTTCATTGTCCTACAAGTTATTTATGTAACAAAACCCCCAGTAAATTAAGGCATTCTTTGGTTTGGCTGAACCAATTGAAATATGATTGCAAAAAAATTAGTTTCTTTTCCCTTAAATATATAGTTTTCTACAAATTGATGCAAATGCCATCATAGTTTTGGGTAAAGTGTGTTTTTCTTTTTCTTTTTTTTTTTAAATTTGGCCTTGGTTTCCAGAACATTCAGATTTTTATTATTCAATTGAATTTATTTCCTTATCTTAGATTATTGAGAGAATTATCTTTATTCTTTTCTTAATTGGTTTCTGATCTTTCGTCTTAATCTTAACAATGGATATTAACATTTTAAATGACCTCAAATCCTCTGACAAAGAGCAAGGTTTAATTTATAAATTATTTACATTTGGTTGCTTGGTAGTTGGCTAAAGAGTAATGTGCAACATGAATCTGTACCAATCTTTTGCTTCTTAACTGAAAGTCTTTATCTTAAGAGGGTTGTAATTCTAATCAAAGATTATAGAGCAATACTATATTCTTAATAGCAGATTAGAGCAATAAAAGTAATGATTGCTTAAAAAAGGAAATGGATCAATCTCAATTCTTTAATATGCTAATTATTCTGTTGCCACTATTTCCAACAATGAGCTATTAGCTCAAATAACCAATAAAAACAATAAAAGTAAATAATTTTAGATGGCTGTCTATGTACTAGAATCTGTTCTGAGAATTGTTACATATATAAATTCAGTTAATCCTTATTATTTGCTACTTACTTACTACTGAGGATTATTATTATACCCACTGTATGGATGAGAAAATTGAAAGGACACATGTCCAGGATCATGTGTGACCGAGCCAAGGTATAAATCCAGAAAAATCTAGATCCCATGTTTTTAATGATTATACAATACTGCCTTTCACTATTTGTTGAGTAAAATAATTTTTAATTGAACCTCAGCAACCCACTTACTGATTAAACTTACTTGATTTAGCATCTGTTCAAAATAGCCTCATATATGTGGATAGTTAATTTTATATACTGCTGTATCTAAGAAAATCAGACCTTTTTATCCTTATAAGTGGTCCTGAGGTCCCTATTTCTGTCTCTAAAATGTCAGTGGTCCTATGGCAATGGTATCCTTACCCTGGCATATATTATTTTCTACTTACTGAAACTGGAATGGCCTACAAACATAACAAATATTGATGTTGTTCTGTACCACTGTTGCACCCATTAAAGTTATTAACTAATGAACATGCACATTGGCAATATCAATATCATGCCATTACATTCAAATGTCAAATATCCAGATGTTTAACATCATATGTACATAAACACTAACCCTATGACATAATGGACTAAAATGAGATTTTTCATGGCATTCCAGGAGCATTAGTGTTACTTTATTACAGACTGTTTACATACCATTAAGATCAAGTGGCAAAAGTGAAGAATAAACATAATCCCAGAATTTGGAATTCTGTTAAGAATAAGAATTCCAGTGAGAGTTGTTAGGTACCTAGACACTTCCTCAGCAGAACTTTCTCATAACTCTCTTGGTTTTCAAATTTGTTGTAAGTAACTATAAATATATCTGAAAAAACATATTTAGATCAATTTTCATAATATAAAGCTATCTAAAAGATTTTTCTTTAAAGAAGAAATTATTACAGAAAACAGATCAGTAGAAGAAGAAACAAAAATGTTATTATTACCTTGAATTTTCCTTTCAAGTGAGGTTGATAAACATAAAACTTGCAAACGTGATAAAAATTTGATAAAATTATTTTCATGGGTCATATGGCTTACAGGAAAACCATAACCATTGTTGATTGAATAATAGGTATAGAATGACAGCTCATTCCAATGTATTATTACATTTGCTATTCTTTTAATGTTAGGTATATTAGTGTGGTGTTAAAAAGTGAGGCATGAAAAAAAAGTGTGGCATGAGTTGGTACCTTAATTACATTTTTCATCTTCCACAGAAAACCATAATATCTACAGTAGTTTAGTGGATTTCATGTTATCTTCTTTCTGTCAAAATCAAAGCATGATGAAAAAATATTGGCTGTATCAAAAAAAGTGAGGCATGAATATCTTCTATTGTCAATAATTTTCCTTCATTCCTTTGTTTTATAAGTTAAAGATCGTTCAGAAGATAGTCACATGAGGAAATAATCAATTATGTATGTTGCAAATGCAGACATGTCTCCCAACTAGAGGAGGTGAGATGTTGTAAGGAGAAAGCTTTCAGAAACTCCCCCACCCCCAATCTTCTCAATCAGAATAATTTCAGTATGTCTCTTTCTCCTTCTCTCCTATTACTTTGTCATTCATAGCTCTTTTTATAGTACCTATTACAATATGCACTGTATTACAATGATTTCTGAATTCTCCCCTAGTTCAGCTATAAAGTTATCTTTCCTCCTCCCAATTCTACTTTTTATTTCTTTCCTCAGAATTCTGTACTTGCATTTTACCATTTGGTATTGTTTTCTTCATTGAATCAAAACTCTTGTTTTTATCCTTGTTATTAAATCAGATCACAGAGATGCCAACCTCAGGCTCTTTGCCCTCTGTTCAATAGTTTATATATTACCATGCATACAGCTCATGACTGATTCTGTCAGGAGGACAAACAGTATACTTCCCCAGGTCACCAGGACAACTCCATGTTTATGCCTATTAATTTAGATTCTCAAGTGTAGATACCTTTGTCCTAAAAGGGGGTAACGAATTTACCAAGCAATTCTTAATTACCAGGTATTGTGTTTTGTGAAGTAAATATTGCCATCCTTAATATTATAGATGATGAAACCTGAGGCTTGGATAAGTTAAATAATTTGCCTAAAATCACCCAGAAAGGGGCAGAGTTAGGGTTAAAACCCAGGTCTGAGGGACTCCAAAGCTCAAGCTTTCTGCAATATACTATGCAGCTCCCCAAAGCAATCCAGGCTTTATTTATTTAAAACAAGAATAAGTAGAGCTAATACAACTAAAAATTCCCTTGTAAATACTGAAACAACCTAGAAAGAGCAGAACATTCATCATCTGACATGTACACTTAAAATGTAACATACCAGACCATAGCAAACCTGGCTTTAGTCAACTTGGGTGCAGGTTAAAAGAAATGTAGGTGAAGTGTACTAGAGTATAAAAAGTTTGGTGCTTCCTGTGACTCAAATGATTAAGTTTCATCTGAAGCCCATTAGTCAAGCATAAAATTATATTCATGTGGCTTGCAGATGTTAGTGTTTCCTCAGTTTCTTATAAGGACTATATCGAACTTAGGCTGTGTCTTCAGGCTATGAGTCTTGAATGAAATATACAGCCACACAGTTAATGAAGCATTAATTTAGTCAAACAACTGGTTTGACAAAGCTTCTTTTTTATTATTAAGTTGATTGAACAAGTTAACTAGAGTAGACCAATCTGGCAGCAAAAAATGAAGGTCATCAAATCAACTGCAAATATCTCACTCTATAAATCCTATAAATCATACAGCTTTCTCCATTACCAACTGCAACTTACGTCCTTTCTGAGAAATCTTTCCCAGGTTTTCAGATCTGAAATTTCTGTAAAAACATTTAGTCAATTGTAAGCCATCATCTTGGGGAAATTTGCTACAGAATGCTGTTACAGTACTCCAAACCTAAGCTGCCACCAGTAACTTGCCAAGAAAGAATTTTGTGAAGACAAACCCCAAAATGCTATTTAACTATATATTAAGACGTAAGGAACAAATTGCTCAAGTTTCCAATTCACTAACAGAATACATATGCAAAGCAAGGAAAAATAACTAATTCTATAATCAAAACCAAGGCTACATGTATTTCTATATTTTAAAGGATTTGTGGGAGTAGAGAAATCAGATTTGCTTTTATCAATGCCCAAGAACATGCTTTCATAGTTTATAGTTGGTTTTTATTATGAAAGAGAGTCTTAAATCCCTTCCTCAAGTCTATATCCTCTGAGGATTTAATGGGGAAAATAATGTATATAAATGCATACACTTGTCATGGAGACATGTAGTGTGTGCAATAGGGGAAAAAAGGAGCACCTTCAAGGATAAGGAATGTACTAAGGCAGTGGCTCTTCTACTTGGTACATGCATCAGAAATATCTAATCTGTTAAAAAAACAGCTCACCTGCTCCCACAACCAGCACTCCTTCCCTAGTTTGAGTTTCTGATTTAGTACTTCTGGGGTGGCAACCAAGAATTTGCACTTCTAATGAGTTCCTGAGTGATACTGGTGTGGCTGCTCCAGAGGCTAAACTTTGAGAACCACTATACTCAGGGCATTAACATGTGAAAGTAGAATCTGTGAATCAACCACTTCAAAAAGTCATAAAATAAAGACTGAAGAGTCATTTCGAGGATGGCTGAAACACAGCACTGAACTTTACAGGAAGAAACTGGTAAGCCAGAGAAGGTAAAAAAATTAATTCCATTACATTGTTGATGGGTTTAGTTCGCAAGGGTATTTGTAACAGGGTGTTTAAAATCTTTTTTAAAAAATCACTATATCTCACTTTCCTTTGCCAGCAAAACTGTTAAGATCTTGGGGGTTTAGGGGAAGTTTGAGCATACTTTCATTAAATCCATACTGACTAGATTTTAATTCCACTATGTTTTCTTCCAAGACTTCAATCCTGGCTTCTGGGTTTCTCCTAAGAAAGTAGTCCCTACTTAGACCACTTCAGCTGATTTTCTTAATTGAAAACATTGGTGCTGCTTAAAATGCTAACTTTGGGGCGGGAGGGGAGTAAGAAAGAAAGCTCATGCACTTGGCCTGGTTTAAATCCTGCTGCTTAGATTTGTTACGTGCTTTAATCCCTGTTTTACATGGCCAAATATTAAAAAGGGGAAAAATGCCCAAGATTTAAGTCATCTGAGCAAAGAGCAACTGGATGATCCAAAAGCAGAAGAAAGAAGACCACATTTTTTAAGGGAATATAATCTCTTAACTATATACTGCTCAGGACATCTGGACAAATACTTTATTGATATCTAGAAAGAAAGAAAAAATTCATAGTAGAATTCATGACCACCAATGTTCCAAACTTTTTACAACCAAGACCAGAACTTCCACCATTTCACCTTTTTTCAGTTAACCTAAAACAGCCAAATCTAAGTGACCATTTACCCCAACCCCTCTAACCCACCTTCAGTCTAGATCCCTGAGCCTGCATTTTCAGCATATTGCAAGGTTCTGACAGTATTTTTCTTTCTACCAAGAGTTAGTTTTCCTCCCCGCCAAAAGACTGAGTAGGACCCAAAACTCTGGCTGAGATTCAGGTGAGCAAACAGAAAATGGCATTGCAAAAAGATTGAGAAATTTGTTTCTTCATCGTCTAATACAGTTTAACTTTTTTCTCTGAATTGACAGTTGCTTTGAATATGTGTGCCCTTGCGCGTGTGTGTGTGTGTGTGTGTGTGTGTGTGTGTGTGTTTTCTTCATTGAACAGGCCAAATCAATCAGCTGTTTAATACCCTGTAACCTAAATTGTAAGATTAAGTCTCTCCAGTCTTTCTTTTTTTGTTGCTTCGCATTTAAATAAAACAAGGTCAGTGGTGGGTCATTCTGAGCAAGAGATACTTGAGCCTGAAAGAGTGAGAGAAGTAGGCTCCCTTCATCAAGGGCAATTGGATAACCTCTGGCAAAGTGTATTTTGCCTTCATTCCCCTGTCCTCCTTCCACTGGCCCCTCCATAAGGCTCTCCTCTTACATAGTTGCTACATCTGGCTTTGCTTTTCTTGGGAAAACCTCCCCATGTTATAAAAGTCTCCCTCTCCCCTCTCTCACAGCCATCAAACATAATTTACCTGCCTTGTACCTCATTTCCCTTGGGATTAAGGTGAGACCCAATTTCATCTGTAGTAAAGTATTAATTAGTGGTTTAATGCATTACTTAATTTAAAATATGCATGTGTACTGGTGATTTTTGGTAAGAAGTCCAGATGAATGACTCTCTAATAATGGGAATTTCAAGGAATGTGGCAGGTTTTTCTGTAGGACATATTTTTGGTCTGGGATATCTTTCCTGCAAATCACTCCACCACAAATCTCCAACTTCCCAGCACATATATTTAATTTTTTCCATTTCTGAAAAAAAAGTAAATCCTCTCTGAGGTTTCTAGTATACACCTAGAATCTCGTTTCAGATAGGCAGTGGTTCCCAGTGAGAATCTCTGGAGTGTGTCTTGAGCATTTGTTTTTTCTTTTGTTTTTTTTTTTTTTTCAGATTATTCTGCCAGAGGATTTTGATATGTTCTCCTGCTTGAGAACCATGGAAATACAGAAAAAACAGCATTCTGCTTCATCAGAAGGCAGTAAGTCCAGGCCTGATATTGCTTATGCTCACAATGTTGCTTAAACACAGTTTCTCAGTTCATGTGAAATTATTGATTTCACTGAAAAGAACACAACATTAACATCCAAGAGTATATAATCTTTCATTGAGTCTCTCTCACTGTGTCTCATCTCTCTGCATATTTAATATCAGTGGTTATTTGACCTGGTTACAGGGCCATGTAAGGAAAAATACAGAGAAACTTTTTAAGGTGAGGCAGGCCAGGCCTTTACTTGATTTCAGTGCTTTCAAATGTTCATTGCCACCTAATATACTTGGGACAAGTTATTCAAAATTCCACATAATAATACAAAGCACATAGAAATAAGCATGGTAGAAAAATGATTCTAGAAAGTCAAATAACAAGTTTCTTTTACATTTCTCCAGATTCTGTAAAAAAAAAAATAGACTCACAGCAGAAAAGGTAATTTACCAGACTTAGAATTAGTAATATAAAAAAAAGGGAGACATAAAAAAAGGAGCTTGTCAAGGGAAAGAGATGTGAAGGGAGCTGGTATGAGCTGAAGACAGAGGTTTCATTTTTAGAAGCTGGAGAAACTAACTCCTGATTTATGAATATTTTCCCTTTGTTTTGATAAACACCAACAGGCTTCTTTTTATGTTTCTAGTTTTTATTTAAATTCTAGTTAACACACAGTGTAATATTAGTTTCAGGAATAGAATTCAGTGATTCATCACTTACATATAACACCCAATGGTCATCACAAGTGTCCTCCTTAAGGCCTATCGCCCATTTAGTCCACCTCCACAACCACCTCCCCTCCTGCAACCCTGTTTGTTTCCTATAGTTAGGAGTCTGTTTTATCTACAGAAGCCTCTCTTTTTTTCCCCTTATGTTCATCTGTTTCATTTCTTAAATTCCACATGAGTGAAATCATATGGTATTTGTTTTTCTTATTGACTTATTTCTCTTAGCATAATACTTTCTAGTTCCATCTATGCCACTGCAAATGGTAAGATTTCATTCTTTGTTATGGCCGAGTAATAGTCCATTGTATATACTACATCATCTTTATCCATTCATCAGTCAGTGGACATTTGGGCTCTTCCATAATTTGGCTATTCCAACAGGCCTCTTTAGTGTAAATTTAAAAATACCCTTTACTCATAGCTGTCACTTATAAGTTTCTGCAGGTACACTTGAATCATTTCTGGTTTTATAAAATTATAGTTTTATTGGTTTAATATTAATATTTATTACTATAAGTTTGAATTGTCACCATTTTAATTATGTTCAATCTGGTACGAGAGGGGAAATTTAAATATTTTATCTTCAGTTTCCCAGGAAAAAAATAGGATATTTAGGGGATGACCACGTGGATGCATTAGTTAATATCTGGGAAGCCTTGAACAATTGAGTGTGAGTTAGCAAGGGATAAGAACATAGCACCTTGATACAAAAGTGAAGCTTTACACCTCTAGTTATTTGACCTTAAGCAAGTGCTTAAGTCTAGTTATTTGACCTTAAGCAGAGCTTGAGTTTTGTTATCTGTAAATTACACTATCTCTAGGGAGTCCTTTCATATTTGTCCTGCAATAGTTTAATTCTTTAATTCTTCTTCATTTGCCTCAGTTTATTGAGTAGTGAATATTAAAATAAACTTTAATTAAAGGAAGGCTTGATTTCACCAGTTTCCCCACTCTCAGGGGTAATAACATTTTCATGATGGTTCAGTATTGATGACAGGGTTTTTGCATGTTCTCTCCTGGGGTTAATAACAGCTATACTGTATAATGGGTTTTGCTGTCCTCATTATTTTTGTGAAACTGAGGCTAAGAAATTTTAAGTGACCCACCTCCTGGTCATTCACATCATGGGGTTAAATTCACATCTGTGTACCAAAATACATACTCCCAATGTGGCATAGCAGGGGATTAAGAAGACTTGATTATACAAGGATAGAAGCTGCATATTTTAAACTTGTGTCAAAATAAGTTCCTACATGAATTTTTAGCTGGCTACTTAGAATCTATTTCATGAACCTAAACCAATACCTCCCTGGCCAGAACCCTCATTAAAGGAATTTGTCTTCTAAATAGTATGTGTCTCTTGTTTAGTTTTTTGAGGGAAGAGCTTTCTCCCTTGAAATTGTATAGCACAATATCAATAGCATATCTAATTTATTTCTGTGCTGGTTGGTTCTAAAACCTATGTTGTGCATCAGACACTTTGCTGTTAAAAGATTTTTTAAAAGATTATTTATTTATTTATTTGATAGAGATCACAAGTAGGCAGAGAGGCAGAGAGAGAGAGAGAGAGGAGGAAACAGGATGTCCGCAGAGCAGAGAGCCCGATGCGGGGCTCGATCCCACGACCCTGGGATCATGACCCAAGCTGAAGGCAGCGGCCTTAACCCACTGAGCCACTCAGGCGCCCCTGGTGGTAAAGGATTTTACATAAAATTTATTCTTAAAAATAAAAGCTATCACAAATGGCAAGATTTCATTTCTTTTGATGGCTGCATAGATTTCCATTGTATATATATACCACTTCTTCTTTATCCATTCATCTGTTGATGGACATCTAGGTTCTTTCCATAACTTGGCTATTGTAGACATTGCTGCTATAAACATTCGGGTGCACGTGCCCCTTCGGATCACTACGTTTGTATCTTTAGGGTAAATACCCAGTAGTGCAATTGCTGGGTCATAAGGTAGCTCTATTTTCAATTTTTTGAGGAATCTCCATGCTGTTTTCCAGAGTGGTTGCACCAGCCTGCATATATATATATATATGTATATATATATACACAATGGAATACTATGCAGCCATCAAAAGAAATGAAATCTTGCCATTTGCAACAACATGGATGAACTAGAGGATATTATGCTTAGCGAAATGAGTCAATCGGAGAAAGACAACTATCATATGATCTCCCTGATATGAGGAAGTGGAGATGCAATGGGGGTGGAGGTTAAGGGGGTAGGAAAAGAATAAATGAAACAAGATGGGATTGGGAGGGAGACAAACCAAAAGAGACTCTTAATGTCATAAAACAAACTGAGGGGGGTGGGGGGAGGGGTGTTGGGAGAGGGGGGGGGGGTTACATTATATGTTTAAATAAAAAAATAAACATAAAAGCTATCACTCAGTGAGAAAATTAAATTGAATCTTTCTTAAATATTTACTATTCAGAACAGGCACTTTGTGAATGGCTAATTAATTTCTTATGTAGCTTCTAATGTTCCCTATAAAATGTACCATGTAATTTAGCTTTGTCAGTTGACTGAAATGATAATTCTCTAATTCTCTCTGTCTTCATCAGAAAAGCTTAGATTGACTAGGGGAAAACAATAACACTACTGAAACAGGCAGTGTTGTATACACTGGAGTCTCATCATAAGCATTCCCTGGGGGCCTGGAGGCTCCACCTTCCATGTTCTCATGAATCCAACAATATCGTGTAGAAATTGTAGTTAACAATATTCTTGTAGTTTTATTTTTTAAAGATTTTATTTATTTGTTTGACAGACAGAGATCATAAATAGGCAGAGAGGCAGGCAGAGAGAGAGGGGGAAGCAGACTCCCCACTGAGCAAAGATCCCGATGTGGGGCTCGATCCCAGGACCCTGAGATCATGACTTGAGCTGAAGGCAGAGGCTTAACCCACTGAGCCACCCAGGCACCCCTCTTGTAATTTTATATAGCATAAAGGTGAGAGTTTTGTGGGCCAGGGAGATCCAGTTTCAACCTGGCTTAGTCACTTATTGCATGATTTTAAACAAGTTACTTAAACTCTATGCCTCATTTTCATACAGAAAATGAAAATAACATTTATACCATATGGTATTTCCATAAGGATCAAACAAGTTAATGCCTTTAAAGTATATAGAATAGTGTCTGGTGTATAGTAAACTCTTAATGTTAACTTGAATTGTTACTGGCTAGAATTGAAGACTAACTTATTTTGTATCTCTACACTATAGTATATGGCTTTCTCTACTTCTTATTTAAGAACTATTTTTTCCTGAAGAAGAAGTTGATGATGGTAGAAGTTCCAGCTAATACAGTCATTGGGAAATTTGGGAGAAAAATGTACAGAACAGGTGTCAGGCCCTATTTCTGTCTCTACTGGGACTCTTGGCAAATCCTAACTAACAATGCCAAATCCTAACTAACAATGCCACATCAGCTGGAGACATTAAGTATATTGCTTTGCTGCCTTTTGGGGATCTTCATAAAATCTACAGAAGCATTATTCCTTCACAGATTATCAGTTTTTCTTGAATGTATTCTTAGTACATTCTCTGAGCCATCCTGAAGGAATTAGGAGCTACCTGATATGATGACTGGATTTAAATAATTCTGGTGATAGTCTGCCTCTATTTTGCACTGTAGATCAGTCATGCCCCATGTATCCTTCCTTAAGGTAAACCTCCCAATGCCACAGGCCAAATGAGTGATTTAACTCACAACTCCCAAAGGAAATGGACCACATGCAGCAAGGCTCTAAATAACAAATGGTCTTTCTGTGAACAGTCTATAGATTGTAACCAGTGATAACCTGGCCTGTGAAAGAGAAGAACAAAAGGTCTTTCACCAAAAACAAAACAAAACAAAACAAAATCATTGACTGCTATTGATTTCAATCACATTAGATTCTTGGAACCATATTAGGCATGATAAAATTGGAGAATGATGAATCAAATCAGCAGCCCAGAGCCCTTCCTTCAAAAAGTGATCTTGATTCACTTCTCTAGCCCAGGGGACTGAGCAGGCAAAATGCTTTTCTTGGCCTGTCAAAGAGAAAACTCTCCTTCTTTCCCCTACTTAGCCTCTCAGTAAGGAGGGAATTAGTCACTTGAACTCAGTGGCCCCTACAAGTACCAGCAAAGCAGTTTTGCTATACTATGCTATATATATTTGAAAGTAATACCAAACATTTGCCAGAAGCAGGGAGGAGTGGCCACTGTGTTAGCCCCAAAGATCACATCCTCCCCACCCTTTGGCAACTTCTTAGATAGGATGAACTGGCATTCTCTGCCATATCACATCAGGCAGGAGGAATAATTTTCCTCTTATTTCTTAACACAGGGCTGGCAGGTGGCAGATCTGTGACCCAGGTCAAGTTGGTTCTAGATAAGTTTGGCAAATAAAGTATAGGACAAGTCCAGTTAAATTTGAATTTCAAATAAACAAGTAATTTTTTAGTGTCAGTATACACTTTTGGGACACAGCAACCCACACAAAAATGTGTTCTTTATCAAAATTCAAATTTAACTGGGCATCCTATACTTTTATTTCTCTAATCTGGCAACCCTAGTTCTAAGGTCCTTCTATTTCTCTACCATTCTTCACTCCATTTTTCCCATCGCCCTACCTGATTATAAAGGACCCTGGAATATAAGATTCAAATAAAGAAAACCACAAAATATAGAATTAAGCAACAAAATTTGGTTCAGCACAGTGTTATTACAGGGAAAATTTTGAAAGCAGTATATATTATCTAGTCCCTGCCCTCATAGCCTTTCTAGAATTGAAAAGTTTGATTGGGACCAAGTGAAGCTGCTTGGGTCCACATCTCATTCTTCAGGTTTTAATGCAAATGGATGATAAATTGCATCCTTAAAGACTCAAGTGGCTTTTGCTTCTATATAAACCTGAGATATATTCTCAAGCACTGAGTCTCTGCTACCTTAACTGCATTGTAATTCTCTACCAAGTGCATCATGATATATAAAATTTGAGTAGGGGCGACTGGGTGGCTCAGGCAGTGGAGAGTGTGCCTTCCACTCAGGTCATGATCCCCAGGTCCTGGGATTGAGTCCTGCAGCGGGCTCCCTGCTCAGCAGGGAGCCTGCTTCTCCCTCTGCCTTCTGCTCCCCCTGCTTGTGCTCTCTCTCTGACAAATAAATACATAAAATCTTAAAAAATAAAATTTGGGTAAATGGGAAGGTAATTCACAGCATCAACAGAACTCAAAAGAAATAAATATTCATAAAGGAGTTGAGAGCACATAATTATATATACCAGTTACTGTAGGTTGACAGTAAACTGTGCTTCCCTAATCTCCTTCTCTTGAAGTCCAAGCATTAAAATCTGCCTGATGGGGCGCCTGGGTGGCTCAGTGGGATAAAGCCTTTGCCTTTGGCTCAGGTCATGATCCCCGAGTCCTGGGATCGAGCCCCACATTGGGCTCTTTGCTCAGCGGGGAGCCTGCTTCCTCCCCTCCCTCTCTCTCTGCCTACTTGTGATCTCTGTCAAATAAATAAAATTAAATTTAAAAAATCTGCCTGAGAAGTCTCTTCTAGAAAGCATTTTTGATGCAATATAGAACACCCATTTTCCATCTTAGTAACGCTATATGTACTGGATGCCAACAAACATTTTGGTAATTTCTGTCAAATAACCAGTCAATTAATTCTGTCTGTATCTTTTTGAAGGGTGGTGGTGGTAGTGATTGTGGTGAAGAAATTACTCAAACCAATTTTTACATTGTCCTGATTGGAGTGAACACAGACTGTAGTCCCTACATATGTATCTGTATCTGTTTTCTACTTTTCTTAGATTAGTTTGCACCTTTCTAGTCATATCTGTTAATTTCACCCCTATAGTGCAGTTGAGGGGAGGATATAACTATCTCTTACTCATTAAAATATGTTGCTCAAGGGACCCCTGGGTGGCTCAGTTGGTTAAGTGGCTGCCTTCCGCTCAGGTCATGATCCCAGCGTCCTGGGATCGAGTCCCACATCGGGCTCCTTGCTTGGCAGGGAGCCTGCTTCTCCCTCTACCTCTGTCTGCTTGTGCCCGATCACTCTCTCTCTCTCTCTAACAAATAAATAAATAAATCTTTTTAAAAAATGTTGCTCAAGTGTTAAAAGATATAAATCAAGCATATATGTATGGTGTCCTAGACTGATAGAAGTTTCCTAGGACACAATACCAGAAAAGTGCCCAACAAACCAAGGTGAGTTGGTCAGCATGTATGTGTATGCATGTTTGTTTTTATGTGTATGTGTGTTTGTAGAACCTACAAAATCCACATTACTAAAACTTGTAGAGTTTAACATTTGGAGGAATTTAATTTTTTTTGAAACTTACTAAAATCTAAGGTAGTTAAAAAACCCATTATAGCAACTGGCAAGCATGGATAGAAGGCTAAGAGAAGCAAGGACATTTGTAGGCTCTTATTTATGTGTTTTTCTTTCTGGCTGCCAATCTTCCGAGTCAGGAAATATTTGCACATGTTCTAGACATCTTCCTGAAGGTATGAGGCTCTCTTGAAGCCATCCTTATACTTGGTCATGCCAACAACACTACAGCAAACTACAGTACCCTGAGAAAAAAATATACTCTTTCAAACTTCCTAAATGACTCATTCAGCAGAAAGTAATAAAAAAAAGTAAGGCTAATATTTCCATCCTTTGGAAATATTTATCTCTACACACTGCCACCTTTTTTTTTATAGTCAAAGTAGAAATTTACTTAGGTGGTATAATTTTGAAAGGCCAACCTGTCTCCAGCATTGGCTTAGTAGGGTGTCATTAGTCAATTCTTTCCATCAGGGCACATCTGCAGAGAGTGCCTGTTAAAATATGTCATTTTGTACACATCTTTTTAGTCCCACACCCTTATGTATTTTGCTAGTTTTGAAGAGATTACATAGGTGATTAAGATAGATTTTCTGGAGACATATAATTTTTTTCAAAATACCTACTTGTACGATGACAACACTGATAATAAAGGGAGAAAATGAGCATAGGCAGTAGAAAACATATTACATATACATTCCAAGTTTTGCTTGTCATACATCTCTGATGTCCTTGAGCCTACTATGTGCAAGGCACCTTACTAGGTCCTCTGGAGGTATAGCCAAAATTAAAAAGTTCCCGTCTGTCCCTGAAGAAATTTGCATACTAGTTTTAAAGACTAATAAATTCTTAAGTATTCATTCCAAGACTTGTAGCTGGTTTTCTACTATCATTCCAACACTTTATTTTGTGAAAAGGTGGGAGGAACTTGGCAGCTTGAAAAATTCTTGTAGAGGTTAACCACAGAAAGCCTCAAGATGTAAGTTCTGTTGAAACATGTATGTCCATTTGATGGGACAATATACAGAGAATTTTACTTAACCAACATACCTCATATATACATTTCCTCATCTCAATGCTAAATCTGCCTCTACCCATCTGCTCAGTTCTCTTCTTCTGCCAGCCTCTAATCTTTCAAGCTATAGCCACTTAGCCCCTACATGTAATTTATTCCAGCCTAGAACTCTGGAAGAAAATCTATTGTTAAGCAGGGACCATACAAGGATACCCTAAGTTAAATATATATAAATTATTACATAATTTATTTTTTAAAGATTTTATTTATTTATTTGACAAAGAGATCACAAGTACACAGAGAGGCAGGCAGGGAGATGAGGAAGCAGGCTCCCTGATGAGCAGAGAGCCTGGTGCGGGGCTCGATTCCAGGACCCTGAGATCATGACCTGAGCTGAAGGCAGAGGCTTTAGCCCACTGAGCCACCCAGGTGCCCCAAATTATTACATAATTTATATAGTATGTGTATATATATTTGTATATATATTTGTGTGTATATATATATATATTTGTGTATACATATATACAATTTTCACCCTTGTTCCTACCCTAAATTATACCTATCTATCTATCCATCTATCTATATCTTTATCTATATATATATCTATATATATAATTTTCACCCAGGTTCCTAGAAATGCATCTGTTAGAAAATAACCAAAACATTTACAATTTATTAATTTTTAATATCCCTACCAATCAGAAACCAATTTTCCACAAAGGAGATCTGAAGTTCTGTTTTATCTTTGAGGGGCACTAACTTTCAATTATCCTTGTCTCTCTCTTCTCTGAGGCTCCTAGTAGGAGCAGTAATTGAGGCATAAAGCCTCTGGCCCTGGAGACAGACCTCTGCTCACCAGAAAATAATAAAGAAGTGACAGCAAGTAATCTCTGCTGTCCTAGGGCTTTCAAGAGTCTAAGCAGGAATTTAGTTATGAGCTTCAAATGTCCTTCAAAGGCCATCTTATTTGTTCTAAATCTCAGAAAAAAATTCCTCAGACTTGAATGTGTCTTAGTTCTTGTCATGAAGGAAACAAATATGCTGAGGGACAACTCATGAACAATCTTCATAACTGACCTCAGTTCACCAGGTTCCTATATACTCCTCTACTTGGGCAGGTTTTTTTTTTTTTTCAGTTGGTTGATCTAGTTGAATGCTTTTTTGACTCTGGGATGTATACATTGAGCTGAATATAATATAGTAGAATTAAGAGCACAAACCTCAAACCAGGCAAATGTTGGTTTTACTATTGACTTTGCAACTTACTTGGTTTGTGAACTTGTTTAGTAATTCAAGTTCTTGAATCCTCAGTTTCCCCACTTATGAGATGGGAGGATGATGATAACAATGGTGCCCTCTTGTGAAATATAAATAATAGAATGCAAATTAAGCACTAGGAACAAAGTAAGCATTCAATAAATGTTACCCACTTTTAGGACACTAAGCTCACAATCACTAAAGTGACTAAAATTTCATTCTCCATGTTATTTCTTCCTCATCCAATTTGTATACCAACTAATTTATTTAATTTTATTTTATTTTTCTCAGAGCCAAGGAAAGCTATTCTTCTGTGAGAACTCTTAAACTTGTCCTTTTTGATTATGGTGGTATTTTTGTTTTGTTTCTCGTTAGAGTTAATGATTTATACAAAATGTTACTGGCAGTTCTTAGAATACAATCAATCTTTTTTTTTCCCTCAGGGGACCCTGAATAATCCAACATCCTTTTCCTATTCATAAAGAAACTCTGCCTATAAATGACATACCTAAAAGGAGCCTTCCTATTTCTCCAACACAAATTACACATAAACCACTTCTATATCATTATTTCTCCAACTGAAATGACACACAATTTATACCTAGTTTTTCCTCTCTTTCTCCATGCTCTGGTGGAGGAGGAATTTGTTATAACCTGGGCATAGCTGAACAGGGAAAAAAAAGACTGCAGGTTAAAAAACTGCTTATATATTCTGATATTATTTGATATATTAGCACAATTTTACTCATAGACCTCTTTGTAAGAATCTGACTTCAATATAGCCCCAGCAACATAAAAATGTAAGAGCTTCCACTTTTTCTTTGATACCTCCAGAGAACTACCATGGCACATTCATTAATAAATGCAATTATAGCATCACTCACAAAACTATCTTATACACAGATACACAAATATGGTAGGATGTTGGAAATTCTTAAAACCAAGTTAGGACTCTTTCTTATTTCAAGAGTTAGAATTGCCTAGATATTACTTGCTAGTGTCTGTTTCACAAAATGTACTGGAAACTCAGCTAACTTGTTTTAGTGGTCAGATACTAGAGGATCAAGGAAAACAAGGACTCTTTTTTTTTTAATAAATTTTTTTAAAGATTTTATTTATTTATTTGACAGATAGATCACAAGTAGGCAGAGAGGCAGGCAGAGAGAGGAAGGGAAGCAGGCTCCCTGCTGAGCAGAGAACCCGATGTGAGGCTCCATCCCAGGACCCTGGGATCATGACCTGAGCCGAAGGCAGAGGCTTTAACCCTCTGAGCCACCCAGGCGCCCCGAAAACAAGGACTCTTGACTTCAATAACCTTTACTGAATTTACTAAGAATCTGACCACAATCCTATCTATTTATCCATATATCAATATATATAATTTATATTCTATATAGTATAACATATACGTACAAAGATATAGTATATGTGTTCACATTCATGCATTTGCATATACATACATGCATATGCATATGTGTATATACATACTTCTACATATATAGTACATATAAATATATATGTGTATGCAAAATAAAACAAAACTAAATGTTTTATGTATTAGACACAAAGTACATTAATTTTCTAGCACAGCTCCTACTCACTTCCATCCCTAAAGCAGTTTATAAAAGGGTGCCTGGGAGGTGCAGTTGGTTAAAGCATCTGACTCTTGGCTTCAGTTCTGGTCATGATCTCAGGGCCATGAGATTAAGCCCTGTTTGGGGCTCCATGGCTCAGGTCGTTATCTCAGGGTCATGAGATTGATCCCCTCGTGGGGCTTTGCACTCAGCGTGGCATTTGCTTAAGATTCTATCTCCTTATCTCTTAAGATTTATAAAATCTTGCCCACATAAATTTTCCTAAGACTCATAAATTAGGAATAGCTTTAAGTGTATGCACTAAGCATCAATTGTGCAGTTTTGTATATCTGTTTTTAAGTAACTATTATACCCCCCACAGTGATTTATACTTATATTTTACAAAAAAAATATAATCGGGATGCTCTTATATTCTTGACCAAAGATACAATGCTATAGTTTACTTGTCTTGGACTTTGTTTAAAAATACATATTTGTCTCCACACATTTGAATTTGTCCTCTCTATCCCTAGAACAACTTCGTAAAATCAACTTAATTAGAAATCAAAGATATGAGATCCTAACTTTTGCTTTACCACAACACACCAAATACAGACTTTGAATTTCTCCCCATGTATATCTGTGAACTTATTAAACAGATTACAGTAGTTGTGAAAAAATTAACTGTGGCCTCCAAAGAGCACAAATCCCTCATATAACTCTGACTTTCAGCTTTTGGACCCATGATGCTATTGCTTCTTCCTCAAGATTTGGAAGCAGAAGTAAATTTTGATATAACAAAAAGGAAAAGACAAGCCTACAACTCAGAGCCTAGGTTGTATTCCACAACTGGAGAGATGCCATGGTTAAGATAGAAATATTCCATTTTTCTCCCAAGGCTTTTAACTCTCAGTAGCTTCCACTAATTTGGTCCCCTGAGTCTCGGTTTACTTAGCATATATTAGTTCTTTTCACCCCTATTGCAAGTATTCAACCTCAGTTCTCTTATTGAAAAAAAAAAAAAAACTTTTGTCCTAGAGTCTCAGAAGCTTCATTATACTTTCTACATTCAGGAAAAAACAAAACAAAAACTGACATCCTTAATTCTTCCCTCATGTTCCCCAATTTGACCCTACCTTTCCCTTTCCTTCCTTTTATATAACACTCCCTCCTCAAATGTAAAGGCCACAATCAGAGGGAAAATAACCTCCTTCCTTATGTCTACTAAAACTAAATCAATAAAAGCCCCCCTAAATGTGTTCTGATAACTGTAACTAGCACCTAGTGACTAACACAGTGCTTGGGACATAGTAGGCATTTGATGAATATTTTAAAAAATTATCTATTATGGAAAATTTTAAATACTCAAAGCAATATTTTTATTTAAGGGATAAATTTAATATTTCCTAGGTAGAACAGCAGGAGGGTTACTTAAAAAAGGCCAAGCCCCTCTTTTGAGGTGTATTACCATAAGGAGGTGATAACACAAGAAAAAGGCAGAACCAAGAAAGGGCTCTAGACTTATGGTATTGCACTAGGAAGGAATCACAACCTTGTAAGCCTGTAGCCTCAAGTCAGCTTCAGCTTCAGCTCCTGCTTCTGAGGCTTGAAATGTATAATAAAATGCATAGTATTACACACTTAATGGGTGCTCAAGCAATATTTGTTGGCTGACTTAATTGAGCTATATTTGCAAAACAGCAAGGATGTGAGGAAATTTTCCTACCTAAAAAGAAAGCATTCACAGTACTAGACATTTGGTAGGCAAATAAACAGTATCATTTCAGCCTAAAAGGAAAAATACTCAAACCCCTATCCAGTAGGCCTAGTGGCTAGGCAACCCAAATGTCAGCACCATGTTTCTGAAACTTAATTTAAAATATCATAAATTGTATGTCATCAACTTTGAGGACATTTCTTTCCTGCCTTTCTTTTCCCATTCCCTGCTCCAACTTCAAATCCAGAAAATGTAATTAATAAACCTAAATCTCACCTGTCTGGTGGGATTTCCAAGTAAAAGTAATGTGTCAAGCAATGATTTAAAAAAACAAATTTAAGAGTGATGCATTTGACAGTGTTTTGAAAAGAAATTTCCATATTCAGCAGTATACTTCCAGAGTGCAAGCAATTCAGGAATTTGCTTGTGGTTGTAATGCCACACTTTGATACATCTGACTTAATCTGCTGACTACCAAGGGGCAGATGACTCTTCTACTATCTCTCAAGGATAGATGCTTACTTGTGCCCAGGGTATATTTTTAAGTCTTAGAACAATAAGATATTTTGGGCAGTCCCTTCTTTTTTTTTTTTTTAAGATTTTATTTATTTATTAGTTAGAGAGAGAGAGAGAGCGCGAGCACAGGCAGACAGAGAGGCAGGCAGAGGCAGAAGGAGGAGCAGGCTCCCTGCCGAGCAAGGAGCCTGATGTGGGACTTGATCCCAGGACGCTGGGATCATGACCTGAGCTGAAGGCAGCCGCTTAACCAACTGAGCCACCCAGGCGTCCCGTCCCTTCTTTTTTCTAGCATTAATTTCATTCCAGTTAGGTGTCAGACACATGTGACAATTAAGCTTTAGACCCAATTATAGAGGTTTACCCCATTTCAAGTAAATTTTTCCTTTGCTTGAAATGGTTGCCTTAAACCTTTTCCTATTGCTTTTTCTACCTTCACCAATTGCAAATGGCAACATGGGAATAGATGATTGAGATTACGGGTGCAGTCAAGACTTCATGAAACGAAAAGCAAAAATGGTTTATTTCAGAGATTCAGTTATTTGTCTTACCCCACTAGTATTCTGCTTAACAAAGTGGTGTTAGTTAACAGATTCTGCTTAACAAAGTTATGTTAGTTAACATATAATGAAATATCCTACATTTACAATACATCTGGTACCCAGTTTTATCTTTTCATTGGGTATTATAGTAGTTATAATCTAAAATATGAGGTCCTTTTATCAAATGATAAGGAAAGAATAGAAAAAAAATGATGCCAATCATTTTATTAGGTAACATGAGGAACTGCTTCAACTAAAAACCAATAAGCAACTTCTATTTTGCAAGACGGTGAAGGGGATATAAAAGTTACAAGTATGCTGCTAACAGTAAGAATAAGAATAGCTTACATTTTATTGAGTTCTAGGAACTATGCTAAGTGTATTTTCAAAAAGCCAGATGATACCCTTGAGATTATCTAGTCTAACACATTTATTTTATAGTTGAGTTAATTAGCCCAGAAAAGACAAGTTCATGCATAGTGTCAGTTAGTGGGAGAGTCAGTTTGCCACCCACTATGCTACCCTAAAGGGTCTTGGTCTCCCTCTTAACATTTCATAAAATAACTGTGGTCTCTCTGTTTACATTGCTCTTTGGGCAATTATTTATTTTTCTAATAGTACCTTTAAAAAACAAGTTCCAACCTACTTTCTTTTTACTAATATGGTCTCACATGGGAAAATTCTAAATATTCCTCTACTTCAAGTGACAACTCATAAGCTATGAGACTAGCAGCTAAAGGTGAAGAGGAAACTATATTTTATGACTCTACTAGGGGGAAAAAGGAAGAACAGTACTTTCTCCTGAAAAAAGAAAGAAAAAGAAAACCCACTGTTTTAAGTGAGGTTTATACCGGCAGGAGGTGGGAGAGGGTAGAAAGATAGGCATCTAATTAGAAGAAAAAGCAGGAGAGTAAAAGGGTTACAATGTGGAGTGTGCAACTCAGCCTTCATTTCAATGTGCACAGACCTCAGCAGACAGCTGGAAATCTGCCAGAGAACAAGGTCTTGGAAACAAGCTGGAAGACACTGGAGAGACCTTAACCAAAACAAACACCAGAAGGGGATGTGGTTGGCAGCACTGAAAAAGCAAAGGACTCTGTGAGTCACTCTGACATTAATTTTGAATGGTATCATGCTTCCATTTTGTTGTACAGGGTATTTATGCAGCATTTAGTACTGTCTAATATATATATACACACACATATATATCTAATATATGTAAACAAATATGTATGTTCTTTATCTAGATAATGTAACATTACAAACATTAGAAATATAGAAAAAATATGGAATGAAAATTACATACAGTATCTCACTGTTCTATTTAACTTATTATTTTTCACATACATGATTTTTAACATAGCTATAAACAGAGTATACATATAATAATATGGAATACTTGGCTTAACATATTAAAGATAGTTCTATGGTGCTAGATATCTTCATAAACATTGCTTTTAAGAGCAATGAAATTGACTGAGTAGGTATTCACTTTATCTTATTTTTTACTATTTAGGATTTTGCTGAATTTGTCTTTTCACAAATAATAACATCAGTTATACACTGTTTTTAAATTTTATTAATTCTTGTAAGGTGTAGTTAGTTCCATTTTATAAATAAGGACATGTATACTCAGAGGTTAAGTGACTTGCTCAAGGTCATGGCCAAGTAAGTACTGAATCAGGTCTGCCTGATTCCAAAGGAAGCCCTCTTTTCAGTACAATATGCCACACCTTTCTACTAAAATAAATCTTTATGCTTTTTCTACATTTTCAATGTTTATCATAGATTTCCAAAAGTGGGATTATTGGCATAAAAGTATGAATATTTTAAAATATTCATAATAAAATATTATTTTCCAGGAAGGAGGTATTGATTTAAAGTAACACCATCCCAAGACTTTTTACATAAGAACATTAATCTGAGGTAGAAAAAAGAGGTTACAGCAATGAGTGACAAAGGAAAATATGTCTAATGTAAGTAAAGCACCTGTAATCATCTACCTTCTGT
Organism: Taxidea taxus jeffersonii; assembly: GCA_003697995.1. Classification (NCBI taxonomy): domain Eukaryota; kingdom Metazoa; phylum Chordata; class Mammalia; order Carnivora; family Mustelidae; genus Taxidea; species Taxidea taxus. The sequence goes on from RCUC01104912.1 coordinate 101,293, forward strand.
AACACAGAAGTTTTTGCTTTGAAGATCTGTTGGTGGAAAGTGCTCTCTATCCCTGGATCTGAATAGGTACATATAAAATTCTTAGGAATTACAAATGTGTATAGGACCTAGCATATGGTAGGTAGATACTTCATGAAGATTCTGTCAAAAGGAATTGACCTGGACTTCCGGCTCCTGATAAGAATGTTGAAAGCTGAAAGGAGTGCCACCCCAAGCCTAATGACAAGAAAAAGCTGAATAATCTACAAAATCATAACTTTCATTGAACCCAGAGTGAAGTCTCAAGGCAACCACCTAGTCTGATGTCTGAAGAAAGATAAACATCTACAAGGAGAGATGGAACATCTCTAAACAGGCTCACCTGTGGCTGCAGGGGAAAGGCAAGGTCATCATAGAAAGTGGTATAAAGATTTCAGCTAAATTTTTAATTAACTGATAAATGCCAAGTATGGGCTAGCCTGAGAGTACAATACCCTTGGGAGCCATAGATAAAAGAAGAATTTATACACACTCACAGGCTTTTCTCTATGGATTTACAGTACTGATCTGGTAGAGAGCAGAAGCCATTGCAGTAGGAAAATCATGAAACCATGTCCAATTCCTTTCTCCCTAAGGAATAAGGGTCCTAAGATTTAAGGAAAGGCAGCAAACTGTTCTGCCTAGGGGAATAGAGGAAGACATATTTCAGTTGGGGGAAATGTAAAAACAAAAATAATTCCTCTACTTCTGGGGAGGGGCAGGAATTAGTCCTGGGCCCAGACCATTGAGAAGTGTCTCAACACTTGCAGAAGGAAAGAATAATTAAGAAAGTCCCACTTCCATGACCCAGAGACACAGGATCTGCCTAAGGCTGAGTTTGAATCAAGAAAACAGAGAATTCCTCCCTGTCCCACACCAAAAAGAAAATAGAGAATTCTTCCCTGTCCCAAGCTAACAAGCACTTCATAAGAAGGAAAACCAACATACCATTAGGGAGGCACAGGAGCATGAAGAGAGAATCTTTTTGAAGCACAGATGCACAAGGGAGGTCCAAAGCTGGGGGTAGAGCAGGAAAATGAACCCCACCACCATGTTAAGCACATGGTAACAGAGTAACTTGAAGCTGGTGATGAACTGAGGGTAACCATAGCAACAACATAATCCAAACATAGCTCATCTTATTAGATTGACTCAACCTCCCATATTAATGACCTAGAAGAACAAATGTGCCCATTTCAAGGCATAATTACTATTTACTTCAATCTTAACTGTTCTACCAGCAATGTCTGTCATTCAAACAAACATTTTGAGAAACAAATAATAAAAAAAATCTCACTCTCACCAAAAGAGACTCTTAATGTCATAAAACAAACTGAGGGGGGTGGGGGGGAAAGGGGTTGGGAGAGGGTGGTGGGGTTACATTATATGTTTAAATAAAAAAGCTTAAATAAAAAATAAATAAATAAATTATTTTTAAAAAAAGAAACAAGGGCAAAAAAAAAAATCTCACTCTCAAGAGACAAAGCAATCAATAAAACCAGCTTTAGAGATGACTTGGATATTCAAATTATGAGACAGAAAATTTAATGTGACTATAACTAATATGTGAAAAGTTTTAGTGAAACATAAGGAAAACGTGCATGAACAAATGGAGCTTTCAGCAATGATGTTAACTATAAAAAAGTCAAGTGAAAATGCTAGAAATGGTAAACAGTAAAAGAGCTAAAAAATGTTTTTGGCAGTCTCTTCAGTTGGCTCAAAAAAGTTGAGAGAGGAATCAGTAAAACTGAAGATAGGAAATAATGGATCCAAGTGAAACACAAAGAGGAAAGAGAATAAAAGCAAATAAACATATGAACACACACTCACACACACACACACACACACACACACGAAACAAAACAGAACATCCAAGAGCTATGAGTTAAGAAATATAAAATTGGTATAAGAAATATAAAATTGGTTTCCCACAAGGAGAGAAGAACAAAGCAAAAAAAAAAAAAAAATGAAGAGGTAAAGGTCAAGAATCACCCCCAAATAAAATATCTCAAATTACAAATATCCAAGAAGTTCAGAGAACACCAAGGATGATAAATAGCCCACCAAAGACATACACACACATGTAAGAAACAAAACAAAACAAAAAACCTAGACATTTCATATTTAAACTGCTAAAAAGCAAAGTTAAAGCAAAAAGTCTTAAAATCAGTAAAAAGAAAAATACAAAGGAGCAAAGATAAGAATGATAATAGACTTCAGGAACCATGCAAGCCAGAAGACAATAGAGTGTAAAGTGCTCAAAGAAAAACAAACTATCGATAAAAAATTCTATATCCAGTGTAAATATTTTTCAAAAATGAAGAGGAAATGAGAGATTTCCACACAAACCAAGGCAGAGAACTCATTACCAGAAGCCCTGCACTACATGACATATTACAGAAAATTCTTCAGGCTTAAGAAGGCTTAAGAAGAATAGAAACTTGGATTTCTATAGAACTCATTACCAGAAGCCCTGCACTACATGACATATTACAGAAAATTTTTCAGGCTTAAGAAGTATAGAAAATTGGATTTTCCCAAAGAAACTAAAATTCCAGAAATGGTTCAAATGAATAAAAATACAATTTTCTTCTTTTTAATTGCTCTAAAAGATAATTAACTAAATAAAAAGTGATAGTATTGAACATAGGGAGAAAAGTAGTAGTATTGTGAGTTTATATCACACATAAAAGTAAAATATATAACTAATATAAACTATACAAGCTGGTTACCACACAGTGAAGTATTACTTGAATAATATTTCTTGAAGATATACTGTGTATTTAAAACGTATGTTGGAAAAATCTTGATTCTGGTGATAGTTACATGACTAAATGACTACATGACTTGTCCAAACTCATAGAATTATATATATAGAAGAGCAAATTTTGCCAAATGTAAACTATACCTCAATAAACCCTAGTCTTAAAAAAGTAATTACCATGCACAACTCACCTTTTACTCTCTTGACTTTTCTTCTTTTTATGGCAACCCAGTTCTGATGACTGATGATGAGAAACCATCTTTTTGTGTTACCTAACCTTACCTTTGCTTTTTACCTCATATGACTAATGTTTTTATTCATAAAATCTGGTGGTGGAGAGAGCTGTATTCCTTCAAATAAAAACAAATACAGAAACACACACATTTACACACACACACACACACGCGCGCGCGCACGCACACTCCTCAGGAATTAAATGGGTATGGAGTCATAGGGATTGTAAATATAAAGATGTGAAGATGAACTTCTGTATATGTAGGTGTAAATATAGATGTATATAGTGGAAAAATTCACCTAGACCAAACAATTGTTATCTAATCATTCAGTCTGAAATGCAAGTGAGGTAGCATAAACAACAATATGATATACTGTCTATACCGTATTGATTCTGTTAAAAGATAAAATCAAAATGGTTTTTAAAAATGTCATAAATATTGGCATTCTCTCTGTTCCCTATACTCACAGGTTCTTTCTGCTTTAGGAACCTTCCACAATGCTATATTTACTACTTAGTTTTGGTGCTCTAAGTACTTCTGTGCAAATTTTGAACTTGGGTACATGAATTTTTTTTAAAGCCCCTTCCAGGCAGATGCAAGCTAAAGGTTCAAGGATTGACAAGCAGAGGGCAGACTTGTCTAAACTAGAGAGAAGCCCCTTCCACTGGACATATACCAGGACAGCTCTATACAACCCAATGTAGAGGACCTGTGGTTAGTCTACAGTAAGGATAAGCCTAGGGACTGCGATTTGGCTTTTGAGGGACAGGCTTAGGGAAAAGGAACACTGCATTTGTACAGAACCTCATAAAAGATTGAGAAAACATCTAATCCCCATACTGGAGAGTAGGAAAAGGTGATGAACGTGATAGGGCCTTTAAAGTAGCCCCATTTCCAAGCCAGCCCTCAACAGTATCTCTGCTGTACCTAGAATACATCAACATGATCCTCAATGACCACACAAGGAATATATTACAACTGCAAATATATGGTTATTTGTGCACTTACATATATGTTATATGTGCCTCTCCCAATCCTCCCCAAACACATACATACATTTATTTACTTACACGTTTCTAGACCATAAGCCCTGAAGAGCAGGGATCATAAGCCCTGAAGATCATCATTACTTTGACTCCAGAGACTATGACAGTGCTCAGCACATGTTTTGTGCATAATAACCATTAAATAAATGCAGAGTTTTTCTTGTTAGATTATTTGGCTAACTCTGTCACACATGTGTGCACACACATACACACAGTATTATATAGAATTTGTGAAAATGTTCATTTTTGTAACATTCAGTTTAAAGGTTGAATGTAATCTGAAAGGCACAGATGTATAACATAAAATATGATCTCTTTATTTGGGTACATCTTATTTGAATTAATTCCCCTTTCTGTTGATAATTTTATTAATTTCATGCTGATAATTTTTATTTTATTAAGTTTTTATTTTATTTTTATTTATTTATTTGACAGACAGAGATCACAATTAGGCAGAGAGGCAGGAAGAGAGAAAGGAAGGGAAGCAGGCTCCATGCTGAGCAGAGAGCCCGATGTGGGGCTCGATCCCAGGACCCCGGGATCAGGACCTGAGCTGAAAGCAGAGGCTTTAACCCACTGAGCCACCCAGGCGCCCCTAAGTTTTTATTTTTTAACTACGTTATGTTATTTTCTGCTAATAATTTTATAGACCTTGTTTGATTTGTTGGTTCACTATAAATTTCCAATCCATTTCCTCTGTAATAATTCTCACAGATATCACTGAGCTATCTTAGTTTGATTCATCTCTCAAAGTGAAATGCTTTTGTCATTATTTGCTCGGCAGTGTAGGGTTTTCACTTGCAATCATTGTTATTAGAAAATGAAGAACCAATACACAATCTAACTCCACTTACCAAATAGATCCTGCCATAAGTACCAAGGCCAATGGTTTTATCCAATGAGAATATTCCAGTTGGATCCTACAAAAATGTAGAACAAAAATTGTCAATCTTCTTGGAAAACTAGGCAAGCATTCAACTGTCTAGAATGGTGTTTCCAGTCTTCCTTGCTTCATTAGACTTTCCATGGGAGGAACCTAAGTGTCATTTACCAAAAGAATAAACGTTTCACAATTTTCCTGGATAGAGTATAGTCATTTACGGAAAAGAAACAATGACATAAACATTAAGCAGCTGCATAATAAACTTATTACAAACCTGTAAAATACATACAATTATGTCTAGTTGAAGCATATTCATAATGCAATTAGAAGAATTATTGAAATAGAAATAAATTTATCCATTTACAATTGACATACTCTTTTTTTCTTTAAGCTTTTTTATTTAAACATATAATGTAACCCCACCACCCTCTCCCAACCCCCCTCCCCCCTACCCCCCTCAGTTTGTTTTATGACATTAAGAGTCTCTTTTGGTTTGTCTCCCTCCCGATCCCATTTTGTTTCATTTTTTCTTTTCCTACCACCTTAACCCCCACCCCCATTGCATCTCCACTTCCTCATATCAGGGAGATCATGTGATAGTTGTCTTTCTCCAATTGACTTATTTCACTAAGCATAATATGCTCTAGTTCCATCCATGTCGTCGCAAATGGCAAGATTTCATTTCTTTTGATGGCTGCATAGTATTCCATTGTATATATATATACTACTTCTTCTTTATCCATTCATCTGTTGATGGACATCTAGGTTCTTTCCATAACTTGGCTATTGTGGACATTGCTGCTACAAACATTCGGGTGCACGTGCCCCTTCAGATCACTACGTTTGTATCTTTAGGGTAAATACCCAGTAGTGCAATTGCTGGGTCATAAGGTAGCTCTATTTTCAATTTTTTGAGGAACCTCCATGCTGTTTTCCAGAGTGGTTGCACCAGCTTGCATTCCCACCAACAGTGTAGGAGGGTTCCCCTTTCTCCACATCCTCGCCAGACATTTCTGCAAAGAAGACATCCAGATGGCCAACAGACACATGAAAAGGTGCTCCACATCACTGGGCATCAGCGAAATACAAATCAAAACCACAATGAGATACCACCTCACACCAGCCAGAATGGCTAAAATTAACAAGTCAGGAAATGACAAATGACATACTCTTTTAAAATTCATTTTTGAGTACAAACAGGTAGAAAGTTTAGCATACAGCAATGATGAGTAGATACTGGATAGAAAGTCTGGACAGTTTATTTACATAATAGTAATTACTGAGAAAGAATATCACCTCTAAATATGAATAACAGAAGATGTGGTACACACACACACACACACACACACACACAGGCATATTACTCAGCCATGAAAAAGAATGAGATCTTATCATTTGCAACAACATGGATGGACCCAGAGAGTATCATGCTAAATGAAATGAGTCAGAGAGAAAAAGACAAACACCATATAATATCACTTATATGTGGAACTTAAGAAACAAAACAAATGAACAAAAAGAGAAAAAGAGACAAACAAAAAAACAGACTTAAGTACAGAGAACAGATGGTTATCAGAAGGGTAGCGTTTGGGGGGATAGGTAAAGTAGGTGAAGGGGATTAAGAGTACACTTATTGTGAGGAGCACTGAGTAATGTACAGAATTGTTGAATCACTATATTGTACACCTGAAACAAATATAACACTGTATATTAATTATACTTTGAAATAAATAAATAAATCTTTAGTGCCCCCCCCAAAGAGTAGGTACAATGTCTTAAATCAGGAAAAGTCAGTAAAATCAGGTTTTCTTTAAAAGCTAAATATAGGGCTTCTGGGTGGCTCAGTTGGTTAAGCGACTGCCTTTGGCTCAGGTTGTGATCCTGGAGTCCTGGAATTGAGTGCCATACCAGGCTCCCTGCTCACTGGAGAGTCTGCTTCTCCCCTTAACCCTCTCCTCTCTCGTGATCTCTCTCTCTCTCCAAATAAATAAATACAATCTTTTTAAAAAGTTAAATAAATATGAATAACAAAGCAAGAGAATGGCACTAAAAAACTGCAGGTTTTTTTAAAACTAAGCAGTTGTGTGTGTGTGTTTTTTTTTATTTTAAGTTAATTTTTGCATCAGCTGAATACTTGTTCATGGCATAAATTTCCCGATATTTTCTGTGTCTTAATCCTGAATGTGGCATCATAGAAAAAATAGACTTGTTTATGAAAAAAAACTTGTTTATGGACAGATTCCTAAGATTTCCATATTCATTCTTTAATATTGCTTCTTTACCTTTACTATGGATATCCTTTTCTTGTTCACCACAAACCATGGATTCTTGAATTTTATCACTACATAAACTTTTAGTCTAGCAGCTTATTTTGTTATATTAGCAAAACCAAAACGAGGTATGAGTAGATGCCAGTTTATACACAAAGTGGTAGGATCTTTGGCAAATCCTTAGAGATTCACGCACCTTATACAGAAAGCACAAAGTTCATAACCACAAACTTAGTTTAACTTTGTTTGAAAACATTTTTATTATTGTGGGAAATGTGAGCTAAACAGAAAAACTATTGAGGATATGCAATGTATATGAATGAAATTATGGATTTCTTAAAACTGTCACAGTATTTCTGTAATCTAACAAAAACTTTCATAGGAAAATGACACAGCTCTGGGATTACTTCAATCAGTAAGTATTTAACCGGAAGAGTCAGGAGACTGGAGGTTTAGCCCTAGCTCTGCCATTAATTAACTATATGACTCTGGATAAGTTATTTACTCTTTCTGGGACTTAGTTTTCACACATATAAAATGAAGGTTTTGTGTTTGGTGATTTCCTGACTTTAAAATTCTATAAGAAAAAATCAGATTCTAATGTCCTAAAATCCCAATTGGATTTGATATGACCACTGTTAAAAAAAATGGCAGCCTACTTTCTTAAAGTCATCATCAAAATCAATATCACAATATGCACTCTATTATTATAAACAAATAGTTCAGGGACCATACTTCCAATGAAAATATAAAAGTTATTTAAAATGATAATTTTGAGAATTTAGGAAAAATAAAAATAAATTGTTATGATGGCCTTGATATTAAGCATAGCATTGTTGTAACTCATTGAAAAAATTATGGGAGAAAAGTCAGCCAACAAAAGAGTTGCTAAGGTTTGGCTTAAAGACTTTATCACTTTAGCATATTTCTTTGAAGGGTATTATTGAGGGATTTATATTAGACATTATTAATTCTGAAGGAACAACTTCTGGCCATCTGACCATCAAAAGAATCAAATGTGCTAGTCAATTTCTATTGGTAATCCATTCTTTGTTAGTTAAGGCTACATTTTAGCTGAAAAAATACCACATATTAGAGAATTACTATATTATCTGAACAACTCTGTTTCTGAATCTTTGAGCACAAATGTCCTAAATATCTTTAAGCCTTTTTCTAGCCTTCAAAAGCATAATACCTTACTCATATTTGAACTCACATATCTAATTACTAAAACGAAACAAAACAAAACAAAAACACCAAAGAAATAGACATGGATAATAAGATACCTGTGGAATTCTTGAAGGTCTTATTTTATCTGTATTCATGTTGTTTGGAAATGTTTTCCTGTTCATAAATGACCAAAACATCCTAATTCTCCTCAGGCTCGCATTTAAAAGAAAGAATGTTATAAAAATTTTTCTTCTATTCTTATAGGCAGCTCAACTTAGTATTCACCTTTACTAAGAGTATTTTTTTCCTTAGTTTTATGGAATACTTTATCCCCATCTCCACACTAGTATCTTTTAGTACTAAGTGATTGTCAAACTGAGAAACAAGGGGAGAAGAACTGTGCTAATTATTAGGAGGGTACTATTACTCAATTTCTTATAACGGATTTTCCACTAAATGATAGAGAAAGTTTATCCTGGGCTCCCAGTGAAGGAAACATTGTAAATGAACATTTTTGTTTGATTGTTTGCTTCTGTGAAAATAAAAAGTCCACATCAGAAGGGTCTCTATAATTACTCGGTCCTCTCCTCTGCTGTGCCACTCTATGATAAGAAAACCAGCAGAGGAAAGATCTTTATATATATGACTACTATAATAATTTGGGAGATTATTTGGCTGTTCCATATGCTTTGGCGTTCTATTTATTTAAAAATGGTCAGTAAACAAGAAACTGTAATTTATAAAAGCCTTTCTCAAAAGAGATTATGAAAATTCTAAGTCTTAAAACATTTTTGAACCATAAAATGCTGTGCAAACATTTTACAGTTTGTTATATTTTCTAGGTATTTAAAATATCTTCTGCGATTTTTAAAGTCTTAGTCTGGTTATTCCCTGAAACCCAAAATTTTCAGGAGTTGTTTCTGTCTTCTGAATTCAAGGAGGGGGAAAGGAATGAACACCTTGATGGAAATTTTATTAAGGATAGGGGTGGGGGGGCGGTAACAAGAAGTAAAAGAACCACTAGAAGGCAGTGTTTACTGGTCATGGAGGAGACTCAAAAGCAAAGGCTGATCAACAGAACAAAAGATAGCCGAAATTAAGAACAAAAGGGAGCTGATAAATGGTCAATATGGGTAGCAATAAATTTTAGATTTAGGGCAGTAAAGAAAGAGAGCTAGGGAACACAAACCACCATCCAGACAGCTAAAGGAAAGGAAAAGATGGCACAGCATGTAGAAGGAATAGCAGAGGCTTTTCTTCTTTTACTTTAAATATTAGAGATAGAGATTTTATGAAGTTTATGAAGAGAAAAACCTAAAAATAATGTATATAACACAGTAAGTGCCAGAGTGAGTTTCAGAGATAGTTAGAAGAATAGGCATTACAATTCAAGTGGAAAATTTAGAAAGGAAAATCTCTTCCTCAAGACTATATTTCTCAAACTATGGACTGTAGAGACACTCCCTACTTAAGAATCATCTGGGGAATCTTGTTTAAAATATAGATTATTTGGGGCACCTGGATGACTCAGTCAGAGCTGCATGCAACTCTTGATCTTGGGGTTTTAAGTTCGAGTCCCACATTGGGTGTAGAGATTACTTAAGAATAAAAAAAGTCTTAACAAAACAAAATACAGATGCCTTGTCCCTACCATGGAATTATTAAATTATTAAATCATTAAATTTATTATTATTATTAAATTAAATTATTAAATTAAAAATTATTACATCAGAATTTCTGAAAATGGGTCCCAAGATCCCCCAAATGATTCTTGTGTAATATTCTTATGCACCAATATAAAACCCACTGCTCTAGAAATTGGGTGGGAAAAAAACTGAGAAAATAGACTGAAGTACAATGTCATGCTGAGGTGAAGCTTGAAATACATAATGGAGGACATGGTGAAAGTTTCAACAATTGTCGACTAGAAGATAAAACTTCTTCAAAACAGGGGTAAAACTGCTTCAAAACAGGGGACTAAGGTATTTGGTGAAGTGGCAAGGTTCTCATGACGGAATGTGGAAAGCAGGCTTGGTCTGGGTGGTGGAAGACTGGGAGAGCTGACAGTTATATTTAAATATAAACCTAATGTAATTCAAATATAGTTTTTGGATCATGTGCTATTTCAGATCACCTCTGCCACTACTGTCCTCCAGGCCTGTCTAATCCTGACCCCAATATAGATTAGGACTACACATGGCAGTGTCAAATACCAAGGCCACAGCCATGAGGAATGTCATTATCATACTGAGCACAGAAGACAAAGGGGACTATCATAGTGAAAGACATGCC